>ML292524.1:5555-22789 GCA_005239495.1 Nicotiana undulata | reverse complement strand
TACAACGAAACAAATAAAACCTATTAAGAGCAAAATCAAAGTTTAAGATATTAAGACTAGACCTAAAAGAAATATTTACACCAAAAATAGTATAGAATTTGGGTGTGGTCAAAAATTAGTTGTTCACACAGTAAAATAAAAAATAACAACTCATTAAAATCCCACCAGTGGAGTCTGAGGAGGGTTAAGTGTACGCAGAATATGCAGTAAAATAAATAACATGGAAATCCCAGAACAAAGGATTTTATATATGATTAAAGATGAACTTAGTCACAGCTACGTCAACTCTATTGCACATGATGCCGGAACTATATCATATTGTTACAAGAATCAAAACAGGCAAGAAATATCACATAGTAAGACTGAAAGTACTAGCACGGACGAGACGACTACCACTGCACCTATTCGGACTTGTTTGCCTTTGTTGACAACTTTCTCTTCATTCTGCTGAAAGGTCCAACTGTTCGATCCATTATGTACATGTAGATGACCTGGCTCCAAGATTTGTAAGAATCTAAGTTTTCATAATATTCTGGCGCAATCTCCTTCACCTTGTAGAGCTTGCTTCCGGAAATTCTAGGAAAATCATGGTGCTCGTTGTGGTATCCTACGCTCCAAGTCATAAGGTTAAGGGGACCGTAATAGGAGTATGTCTCCTGCTCAGGATTGAAAACATAATGCTCGGAGATGAAGTGACCAGCCATTGGGTGCATCCCGCCCCCAACAAAAGTAGACAGGATTAGATAAGCGAGTGATTTCCAGCCCCAGAAGTAAACCATAGCTCCGTCGAGGGATAGCTGGATAATCAAATTAATGAACTCCCATATGCCAGGTGGTTTAGGCTTAAGAAAAAGTGGCCGGAAAGCATAAAAGAAAAGTTGGAGAATGACCCATATAGATTTTGCAAGAACATTTTTGACGACATGGGCTTCCGCAAGGCTCGGGATGTCCATGTCAATTCCATCAACTCCTTGGAAGCGATGGTGCTCGAGGTGATACTTTTGGAAGGTGACAGACATTGGCACGCCAACGGGAAGGTTGGCAAAAATTCCAAGCCAACGGTTGTAGACTGGAGTAGAGAAAGCGAGGTTGTGACTTAGTTCATGAATGGCTAAGAAGAGATTGTGGTTTAGAAAAGAACCGAAAAAGTAGGCTACTATCAATATCTTCAGCCAACTTGCATCATGAAGGAAGGTAGCAGTCCAAAGCTGAAGCAAAACAACTCCAGATATCTGCAGAGGACAAAGTTTAGTGATCAATAGGAAAAACATTTGAGAGACCGAGAAATTTAAATAGTCTGCAAGATTATATACAAATTCAAGCATAGTTAAAATTCAATAAGAATACACAGTGAGCACTAATTTGAAAATTTTGCTGCCATAATAGATAAATAAATGGACAAGGTGGGTTGCTCTGATGGTAAGCATCCTCCACTTCCAACTAAGAGATTGTGAGTTCGAGTCGCCCCAAGAGCAAAGTGGGGAGTTCTTGGAGGGAAGGATACCGACGGTCTATTGGAAACACCCTCTCTACCCTAGGGTAGGGGTAAGGTCTGCGTACACACTATCCTCCCCGGACCCTACTTATGGGATTATACTGGGTTGTTGTTGTTGAATAGATAAATAAATTACAATGAGTGCTCAGTTGAAAATATTGCTGCCAAAATAGTTATCTCAAACCCATAAAAAATAATGAAACATCTTTTGTTAATTATATGAATCTAGTAGCACTTATCAGTTTCTGTGACGATTTGCTGTATTTTAGAAATAATTTTTAGAACTAGTAATTTCCGTAATAGCATCTGCTCTTGTCCTCCAAGGAGTTAGGATGGTGTAATTGCATGCACGTGAATAAGTAAATGGATATGATATGAGTCACATGACCAATCCATAGTCACAGGAATTTTCTGTTGTCACTATAATATAAGCTGTCTAGGAAAAGACATCTGGAGCAGAACACATAAAACATTATCTATCAAAATATTTGACATTGTTGTAGACAAGGAGTTGTGATTATACCAGTGTATCAATGAGCTAAATTCTAAGCAAGAAAAGTCACAGATAGATGCTAATCGGAACGCATGACATTCACCAGTTGATACAGTCTTGATTTATCTTTCCCACTTTGATTTTAAGGGAAAAGAGAAAGTAGGTAAGAGACCAGAGGAGGCGGATCCAAGGCGGATCCAGGATTAAACTTGATGGGTTCAACCAGTAAAGTTCTTAGCAATGAATCATTTTACTTTAAAAATTATGGATTTAGATCTAAAATTTGTTGAACATTTAGTAGATTGACATATAATTTATGAGTTTAGATATAATTATGGGTTCGTGAACTCATTTTACTTTTAAGATTATAGGTCTAGATCAAATATTTGTTAAAATTTAGTAGATTTTCACATGTAACACCATGTTTAGCACAGAAATTACTATGAACCCGCTTTTGGTGTGCTGCATCCGCCCGAGGGACGCAAGTCATAAATCGAAGACCATATCATGATTTAATTTATTTTCAGTCTCTAAATCCATTCTCCTGGAATAAAATTCACCAGAGTGTATGACAAGTCTCTTGCTCCATTTTACAACAGTCTAAACGCATAAATTTCAAAGCGCTTTCAACAACTATCGCAACCACTCATAGAAAGAATTACACATATGAGCAGTACAAAAAAGAGCATAAGCAGTCGATTCCGACAAAGGCAACATTCTTTTTCTTTTTCAGGAAAAGGGTAAAAGAGAGGATACTGAATCAACAACAACCCAGTGGGATTCCACAGGTTGGGTTTGGGGAGGGTAATGTGTACGCAGACCTTACCCCTACCCCGGAGGGCAGAGAGGCTGTTTCCGAAAGACCCTCGTCTCGAAGAATAGGAAGGATACTGAATCACCATTACAGAAAATCTTAAAGTTTCACAATTGCATTATCCGATTCGAGAAACAAATTCTTCAAAGAAGAAAAAGCTCATAGCATTCCAACTCAAGAAGATTGCCAGCATAAACCTTTATGATAATGCCTAATCCAAGGAAAAAGCCAAAACCCACAATTGTATTTATCAAATATCCTTGAAAACACAGTTAAGCACACACAAAAATATATTTCAAAAATAAATAAAATCCCATCGACTGAAAACTCAACCAATAAAACTATAAAGATTCAATCTTTATCCCCGCACATTATCCCAGATCTAGGACGCCCTTATTCCCCCTGTCTCTCTCCCAAAAAAATGAACATATTTGCGGTTATAAATTATCTCATTATGGGTAATAAAATCTAAATTTTAAAGTAAATTATTTATCAATATAAGAAGATGTTATTCTTTATAGGATAGACTAAAAGAAAAATGTGCCACAAAAACTGCGGCACATGAAGTACTATTATAAAGATTCAATCTTTTACCCCACATTATCCCAGATCTAAGACAACCCAATTAAGCAAAACCAAAACTGCATCAAATTCACACAAATCCAACACTAACTTATACATCAAGATTTCAACTTTATACATATATATTCTATAAATATGAGCATATACCTTACAACAACAACAACAAAAAAAAAAAAACCAATATGTTCCCACCAGGTGGGGTCTGGGGAGGGTAGTGTGTACGGAGACCTTACCTCTACCTGTTATTTCCAACATACTCTCGGCTCAGGAATATGGGCATATACCTTGAGAAAGGCAAACTTAATATTGAATGGACTATTAAGACAATTCAGAAATGTATCATTCTTTTTTGAACGGAAAAAACAAAGTGGAATCTGGGAAATATAAAGATCAAATTTTTGACCCCATACACTAATACCAGATCTAAGACAAACCCATGAAGCAAAACCAGTAATGCATCAAATTGACACCAATTTAACACTAATTCATACATAAAGATATGAACTTTATACATAAAATGTATATATACCTTGAGAAAGGCAAAAGGGTCAGGGCCAAAAAGCTGTTTAATTTGAGGGTAGTGAGAGAGGATTTGCCTTCTACGAGAAGCATGAGGTTCATCAGTATATGACCAAAAGAAATCATTAGCCATTACTCCTTCATCTTCTCTCTTTTCCCCTTCAAACCCCATTTTCTCCTCTAACCCTTTTTCCCTCTCTCTTTGTTTTGTTTTTCTGTCTCTGGCCTCCTGTCTTTTTGTGTGTGATATTTTCTTGATTTCTCTTCTGGTACACTTGAATGGCTAACAACTTGATTGGATGGTTATTACCCTACTTTGTATTGTTTTCCTCGGAACCATGTTTGTTTTGATTATTTAGTTTAAATTAGTTGTATTGTATTATTAAATTCATTGTTCCAAAACAATAAAAAGTCCTTTTTTTTTAAACAATCGATTTGGTGTGGTGGGATTGTTTCCTATTTTTCTTTCTAATTATGCCATAACTTATTACTTTATAATTCTATTTTACCCTTTACCTTTTTTATTTTAAATAATAGGAAAGTCTCTTTCTCATATAATTGTATAATAGAATTTTACGTGAAGTTTAATAACCTATATAAATTCTCAAAGATAGCATCCCAAATATAACCTATATAATAACCTACATACGTGAAAAACTCATTTTGTTCTTCTGCCGCTTCTCCGTACTCTTCAGGTAAATGTTCTGTTTTACTTTTGTCTGAATGAAGTCTACTTAACATTATTTTTAAAATTTTTATTATTATGATTTAATTATAAATATAGTATACTTATTATTATTATTCTTAATATTATTAATCATTCAACTAATTTCGATAGAATTTGCATGAATTTAATTGCTTAATTTATATATAAGACACAATTAGTGATAAGTTAGTAGAAAAAAGTTTTCTTAAATAATTTTTATGTGTAATTCTTAATAAATTAAATATTTAAAACAATTGAGGAACTTATCAATTATAGTACAGTAAGATACAGTCAAACAAACAGCAAAATGCTATTTAACAACAACAAACAATACAATCTATCCAAACATTGTATTCATAAAATGATACGATACAATACAATACAGTACAATACGATACATTATAAAATGACAAAAAACAGTGATCCAAACATAGTGTAAGTTAGCAATTTGTTTTTTATTTATTTAATTTAAATATTAACAATAATATAATAAGAGTTGAATTGAATAATGGCAATTGGGAAAGGACCCATAAAAGAAACGTACATATCACATAGGCCACTTGAATTTGATAGATTGTGGCGCATTCATTAACCCAGTTCATTTTTACCCATATCTAATTTTACCCCTCCATTTTACAACCTGTAGCCATATTAATTCGGGGAGTAACGATGTATAGCTTGTTTAACCAAAAAATAAGATTTTTTGACTAAAGCTTAATTTAGGATAAACTCAGATTACTGATAATCAAATTAGTAAAATAAAGAATAAAGTAGCAATAATTTCGAGAGCAATATAAAGAATAAAATAGCTTAGTATCCCAGAAAAATCAGATCATCCTGTTTGTTACATTTTTATCCCTTTTATAGGGATGTTCTCCTAGTACAACGTTTGTATTTCTGTCATGATAGCCTATTTAATGCTTAATTATTACATTTATGAGGCGTTACAATGATGAATAGTAACTGTTATTTTAGGAGTTACATAACGTACAAGACATTGATTGCTGATCTTTGAATCGGCCCATTATTGCGTCCGGATTCGTTGTGACCGTGTCTCTTCTTCTTTGATGATCTTTCCGCGGCTAATTCCTTGTATTGACCGTACCTTTTTATCCCGTGTCCACGTGTGATATTTTATTTAGTCCACCTGGTTGGCTGAGTCATCCAAAATTTGTACACGTATGAGGCTATATTTTTTACCAATACAGATAGTCCCCCCACTTGCCATGTATTGAGCGTATAATACTTGGTAAGTGGATACTCATTTATGGCGGGAATATTTTGCCGCCGCTTTACCTCGAAACCTTGTATTTTTTTATGGGCGCATGCGTCGTACATCACTTCCATTTAATGCTTCTTCCACGTGTTCGTTTCTGATTGGTTCTGAAATGACCCAGCGCCTTTTAGGGCTTTTTTGCGGCTGCATCAATCTTGAAGTGATACCTTTAGTTATGACTTTACATCATTACCTTTCCGAGTTTCGACGGTCGCCATTAGGTATAAATAGTCGTCTTCTTTTCTTCCTTAGCACGAAAAACTTCCATAACTTAATCTTTTCTTTGTGAAAGAATTTCTTTCTTGATTTTATAAATATGTCTTCCTCAGGTCAACCTGAAAAGGTTATTGATGTTGACGCTTTGGCTTCTTCTTCTTCTTCTCCGACTAGGAGTCGAAGAGGTGGCCGATTAAGGAGCCTAGGACGTACTTCTATTAGAGGTTCTTCTTCTCCTTCCTCTGCTAGGTCATTGTTTTCTCCGAGAGGTAGATCTTCTCATTCTGTTTCTAGGAACAAGGATGATTTTCATGAACCCGGAGTTGATGAAATCATCCCTTCGGAGATAGTCTTTCCAGAAGTTAATTCTCCTATTGCCGAACAGGCTCATTCTTTAGATAGTATTGGGAAATATGCTACCATCATTACTATAGGTCACGTTCCCGTTGTTCGTAGAGAGTGTTCTTGGGAGTCTAATGTTCCCATTCTTGTACCAAGCAGTACTCAAAGGATTACGTCTTTCAAGACCGGTTTTTCTTACGTCTATACTTACCCTTTCACATTAGAATTTCAGCCTCCTGTTGACCCTGTGATCATAGAATTTTGTCGCTTTTTAATAGTTGCTTAGGACAAGTTGGTCCTTTAGTATGGCGTGTTGTTGCCTGTCTGAGAGTTCTAGCTTCGAGGGTTTCTGTCCCTTTTACATTTCATCATCTGATGCATTTATATTCTCCCGCTTTATTCTGTCAAGGGTTTTTTACTCTGGTCGCCCGGAGTAAGAGGGTTTTAGTAACCCCCGGTGATGACAAAGACAGAGGTTGGTACCTTAGGTACGTGGCTGTTCCCACTGCTGTTTTAGTGGGTGAAAGTAATCTTCCCTTCCCTGAGAAGTGGAATCGTGCACGTGAGTACTTTGATTCGCACCTGTTTTATTTACATAAAATTTATTTTGTGTTTCTAACACCGTATCTGTTTTCTTGTTATTTATAACAACTATGAATGTTGTCGAGAATGTCTCTGATATTCGCAGTTGGGTAGAAAGAATGTTGACTGCTGCTCCTGCCGAGGAAAGATCCTGGAAGTACTTTTCGGCAAAGTATAAGTGGATTGTCAAGACCCATGGTACGCAGAGTTTTTCTCACTCCTTTCCTTGCTTGAGTTTTTTATTAACTCTTTTCCTTTTTCTGATAGGGTTTTCTACCCGTGGGGCATCTTCATCACTTCCGAGGATGTCCTTGTCTCATGCCCAGAGTATTCTGACCAGTGCTTCAAAAAGGAAAGCCCAAGATTCCCGCTCTGGAGGGGAAGATGAGGGTGAAGAAGAGGGTGCTTTAGTGCACCGGTTGAGAAGAAGGCGGGTAATTTCAGATGACGAGTCTACTCCCGCGCCTCTTTCTTCCGTGTTGGCCATCATGCCTTCTTCTTCTCGTGATCAATCTCAGTATCCATCTCGAGATCCCACTGAGTGTCTGTTTCACGAAGGGCTTGAAATGGACCCTGATGATGTTCCTTTGGCTACCATCTACCCGCACTTTGCTGCTATTTCTTCTCCCCAAGTTACTGTTGTTGTTTATTCTTCAGTTCCTATTATTTCTTCCGTATCGATTGAAGCATCCACGACTCTTTTGGCTCCCAGTCCCTCTGTCTCTTCTGTTGTCCCTTCAGTCCCTGCTTCCATGCCTTCTATTATAGAAGAAGGGTCTTCCAGCAAGAAGATGAGAAGGGTCATGATTGAGGTTCCAGCTGGTGGTAGCCTCTTTAAGAAGATAAGTACCGGTGAGCCGGAAATGTGGCTCAAGCCCTTAATTGTCCCTGAAGAAAGAGCCAAACTTGACAACCGTGCATCTCTTACTTGGGCTAATGAGGTGGTGCATAATTCCTTAAAGGTATATACTTTTTAAAAGATCTTTTGTACATATATTGTTTTAATTAACAGTTTAACACTTTTAATTGTTTTACTGTTTTTGCAGACGCACCTTATTGGTCTGGAGCTTATGAAGAGAATCTCCAACTATGAAAAAGAGTTGCAAGTGTTGCGTGGGCTTGATGATAATGAAGCACAATATGAAAGCCTTCAAATAAAGATGGAAGCTCTGAAAGAAGAGATAGATACCTTAAAGGAACAACTGAAGACTGTCAAAGGAGAGCTAGAAGTGGAGAAGGCTTCTTTTAGTCAAGTCAACAAAGACAAAGATGCTCTTGAATCTTCTTTTGCTGAGCAGCTGTCAAAAGCCACGGAAGAGATCCGGTACTTGAAGGACCTGTTGGGGCGAAAAGAAGAGTATTCTGGAGAACTCGTACGTAATCTTTCCCAAGCTCAAGAAGATCTCCGTGGAGCCTTGACGAAGGTCCAAAATCTGGAGGAGTCAGTCGCACCTTTGAAGGTTGCCCTTGAAGCTGCTGAGGCTGAAAATGAGAACTTGAAGACTGAACTTCAGGTATGGTCGAGAGACTATAATGAACTTGAAGAGTCAACAACTGTTGAAGTGAGTTGGGAATATATGAATGCTCGCCACGACACACTGATGGTGCATCTTTTGTGGCATATGAATGTTATTTCTGAGAGTGAGTGAATTCTTTCTATCTTGAGTTCCTAAGTGTTCTTAAATTTTATTGTGTGGAACTACTCTCTTTTGTTGTGTGAGGGCACTTGATTCATGAAGAAAGGTAATGTCAGTGATCTCTATGTTAGAGTAAGCGGGTGAGTTGTGAATAATGCGTGGTACTTGTGAGTCAAATCTTGAGGCGAAGATGTTACGCTATTGTGCTTAGTCTATTTTAAATATTCTTGGTGTGATGATTTATGAGAATTGTTTAAAACGACCGTGTCTATATAAAGTGTAGTTTGATTGCTCGAGGACGAGCAATGGTTTAAGTGTGGGGTGTTGATGATAGGCTATAATTACGTATTTTAGTCGCTTATTACACTCTAATTTGCTGCACTTTAATTGATTTTGAGCGTTAATCTCTAGTGTTTTGCACTAATTGTGTGTTTTATGCCTTGTAGGAGTGATTTCGAGCTATGTAGATGTTATGGAATAAATTCAAGTGATTTGGAGCTTTGAAGTCTGAGTAAAATCCCAAGGAATTAAGTCGGGATCATTTTCGGGGATCAAAATTTGATAGTTAAGAACGAAAGATGAATCGAGTAGGCATATTGCGCACTGTCTAGTAAAATGCACATAACTTTTTTCTCAGAACTTTATTTGGGATTCACAATATATGGATGGAAATCTAATTCAAAGGGCTACAACTTTCATGTTTTACATTTTTCAAATTCCAAGAGGAACATGGTGAAAAATGCGCGAAACAGAACACTGACCAAAACCCGCGCCCGGGTCCGCGGTTGAATCCGCGGCCACGGACGGGCCGCTTTGAAAATGTCTTTTTTCGCGTAGGATAAGGTATAATTATTTGGGCCCGAACCTACTTGGTATATATACATGGGAAAACGATATTTTGAGGACTTTTGACATACTTTTTGACACAGATTTGACCTAAGGAGGCAAGAACACACTAGGAGCAAGGAGGAGAATTCTTCTACGAGTTTTTCATTTCCTTCTTCCTATTTCCATTATTGATTATGAATTTTGGTATTGTAGTTTTACATACTATTATGAATAGCTAATTTGTTATCTATGGGTTTGATGGAACCTCTTGGAGGATGAATTCTTGTTATGTTTTAATATAATTTAGCCTTTGAATTTATCTATTGGAGGCTCAATTGAGTTAACTGGTTGGAGCTTTTAATTCTCAAAAAGCCAATATTGAGGATAGTAGCCAAAAAGAGCGTGAATTTGAGGTGTTAATTGAGGAGGTCATAGTAGAACATCAAAAACCTAGCCAACTACAATTTGAGGATGTCGATGTTGAAGAAGTAAGACTAGAGTCAGCCAAGGACTTTGAAGATATAAATTTTGTTGACTCTAGTATCATTGATGTTGAGGCTGTTGAAAGTCATGAAGTTCATGTGTTTGAGCGCATTTTTCCTCACTCCAAATATTTTTCCACATTGGGCTTGGATGATGATATGGAAATAGAGTCATCCGAGCCGATCGAGGAGTCAGAAAATGAGGAACAATGTGCCTACATTCTGGAATTTTTCTTGCCAGAAAGACAGGACTACATACCTCATCTAAAAGCTAAGAAGTGTAAAATAGTACAATGGTTGCTTGGGGGTGACTTTAATGGACACATAGGGAGGTCGCCTAGGGGATATGATGGTGCGTATGGTGGCTTTGGTTTCGGAGATAGGAACGGAGGAGGTACTTCGCTGCTGGAGTACGCTAAAGCTTTTGAGCTAGTGATTGCTAACTCGTGTTTTCCGAAGAAGGCGGAGCACCTGATAACATTTCGGAGTACGGTGACTAAGACCCAGATTGACTATCTGCTTCTCCGGAAATGTGATAGAGGTCTATGCACGGATTGCAAGGTCATCCCGAGTGAGAACCTTACAACCCCAGCATATGCTTTTGATAACGGACTTAGAGATCAGGTGGACAAGGAAGGGGAGGGTTATGTCTGTTATTCCTAGGATCAGGTGGGGTGCATTGACTAAGGACAAGGCCCAGGAGTTGGGGGAGAAGTTGCTGGCTCTGGGTCCTGGAGGAGTAGCGGGGACGCGAGTTGTATGTGGTCAATGACAGCAAATTGTATTAAAAAGGCGGCGAAAGAGGTGTTAGGGGTCTCAAAAGGTTTTTCTGGTGTCCATAAAGGGGTCTGGTGGTGGAATGAAGAGGTGAAAGAAAAAGTGGAAGCAAAGAAAGAGGCATATTTGAATCTAGTAGAGTGTATAGACGAGAGGCAGAAGAGTTCCAACATGGAGGGGTACAAGAAGGCAAGGAGAGAGGCGAAGTTGGCGCTTATTGTAGCTAAGGCCGCGACATTTAGTCGTTTATAAAAAGAAACTAGGGTTAAAGGCGGGGACAAGAAATTACACAGGCTAACAAAGGTGAGGGAGCGTAAGGCCCGGGATCTGGACCAAGTGAGATACATAAAAGACGAGGAGAGAAGAGATTTATTGGAGGGGGCTCATATCTGGCGGAGATGGCAGGCGTACTTCCATAAACTCTTGAACGATGAGGGAGATAGGGGCATCACTTTGGGAGAGTTGGAGTACTCGGAGAAGCAACGAGATTTTGGGCACTGTAGACGCATACGGGTGGGGGAGGTGGTAGAGGCTATGCGCAGGATGAGTAGGGGTAGAGCGACTAGGCCGGACGAGATCCCGGTGGAATTCTGGAAGAGTGTGGGCAAGGAGGGCTTGGAATGGCTTGCTAGGTTGTTTAACGTCATTTTTAGGACGAAGAAGATGCGTGAAGAGTGGAGGCGGAGTACGATGATCCTGTTGTACAAGAACAAGGGGGATGTCCAAAGCTGCAACAACTATAGGGGTATCAAGTTGTTAAGCCATACGATGAAAGTGTGGGAGATGATGATTGAAGGGAGAATGAGGAGGTGTGTGTCTATTTCCGAGAACCAGTTTGGTTTCATGCCGAGACAATCGACTACTGAGGCCATTAACATTGTAAGGAGATTGGTAGAGCCGTATAGGGAGGTGAATAAGGATTTGCATATGGTATTCATTGACCTGGAGAAATACTATGACAAAGTACCGAGAGAGGTTCTATAGAGATGTTTAGAGGCTGGAGGTGTGCCTGTAGCATATATTAGAGTGATTCAGGACATGTATGATGGAGCTAAGACACGGGTGAGGACAACATGAGGAGACTCTGACTACTTTTTGGTTGAGGTGGGGTTGCATAAGAGATCATCACTTATATGAGACGCGTGGTGGCGTTAACGAGAGGCTGGAGGTATGGAGACATACTCTAGAGTCTAAGGGTTTCAAGCTGAGCAGGACCAAGGCAGAATACTTGGAGTGCAAGTTTAGTGGTGCTACTCAGGAGGCGAACGGGGATGTGAGACTCGATACGCAAGTCATTCCCAAGAGAGAGAGTTTCAAATATCTGGGATCTATAATTCAGAAGAATGGGGAGATAGATAAGGATGTTACTCACCGTATCGGAGCAGGATGGACGAGGTGGAGGCTCGCTTCCGGTGTCTTGTGTGATAAGAATGTGCCGTTGAAACTTAAGGGTAAGTTCTACAAGGTAGTGGTCATACCGACTATGTTGTATGAGACAAAGTGTTAGCCAGTCAAAAAGTCACATGTCTAGCATATGAAAGTAGCGGAAATGAGGATGTTGAGATGGATGTGTGGGCATACTAGAATGGATAGAATTAGGAATGAAGTTATTCGGGACAAGGTGGGAGTGACCCTTGTGGAGGCAAAGATGCGTGAGGCAAGGTTGAGATGGTTTAGGCATGTTAAGAGGAGAAGCACAAATTCCCCAGTTAGGAGACGTGAGAGGTTGTCCATGGGAGGTGAGATGAGGGGTAGAGGTAGACCTAAGAAGTCTTGGGGAGAAGTGATCACGCGGGACATGGCGCATCTTGAGCTGACCGAGGACATGACCCTAGATAGAAGGGTGTGGAGGTGGAAGATTAGGGTGGAAGGTTAGTAGGTAGTCGTGTGTTTTCCTTTGTCTTCCCTAGTTCGATAGTATTAGTGCTAGTATGGTACCCTTTTTTCCTTAGTTTTCTATAGCCGCGTGTCTTGTTCTGTTACTACTTAGCTTCGGTAATTCCGTAGTTTGCTAGCAGGACTTTGTCATATTCTCGTGTGCTGCCTTGGACTTATTTGTCTAAATATACTATCTTGCTATTACTTCTTATCGGTACTCCTTTCATATTCTTTGTTGTTATCTTCGGTTTAGTTTTTTAACTATTTGTCTTGCTATCAGGGCTTCCTCCACCTTCTTTAGTCGATGGTCAATCGAAAACAGTCTCCCTATCCTGGAAGGGTAGGGGTAAGGCTGCGTACATCCTACCTTCCCTAGACCTCACTTGGTGAGATTATACTGGGTTGTTGTTGTTGTTGTTGTTGTTATTATTATATACCTTTACGGCTAAAAGATATAAGTAGTTTCGGTTGCCGACTAAAAATGATATTTGCCCATCTAATTCTACTATCTACCCAATGACGTAAAAATTGCATGGAGTGCCTTATTTGGTCGCCCCTTTTAACTTATACCCATTTTGTTTCTATGTTAGCATCCGTACCCAATTTTTGTTAAAAGCGTTTTAAAAGATGATTTTTCCCTTCATGACTATTGACAAAATTGTAGACTGCTTGACAAAACTTCAGCATGTTTTGGCATGAAGTTTTAGCAAATGAACTAAATAACTTAAGCATGTTTAGTCTGAAGTTTTAGCTAATGAACTAAATAACTTCAGCTTGCATTAGCAAAAACTCATTAGAAAATTACATACTG
This sequence comes from Nicotiana undulata, assembly GCA_005239495.1. NCBI lineage: Eukaryota > Viridiplantae > Streptophyta > Magnoliopsida > Solanales > Solanaceae > Nicotiana > Nicotiana undulata. The sequence continues at coordinate 9,351 of ML292524.1, read as the reverse complement.
CAAGACAAAAATTTAAGCATGTTTAGTCTGAAGTTTTCGCAAATGAAATAAATAACTTCAGCATGTTTAAACTAAAGTTTTAGCAAATGAACTAAATAACTTCAGCATGTTTAGACCAAAGTTTCTGATAAAACTCATGACAAAATTGTAGACTGCAGGATAAATAACTTCAACATGAATTAGCACGAAGTTTTAGCTTCTATGTAAAATAACTCCATGCTATATTAGCACGAAGTTTTTAGCTTCAAGGTGAAACAACTTCATGCAAGTGTGATTCTGAAGATGAATCTGGACAAGTTTATGATTTTTTTATAAAGTTGTTGAGAGGAGAAGAGGAGATCTTTTTTCGTGAATGGGGTCACGCGATTTATCAGGAGTGTAATTGTCATACTATTACGGATTTTTTGTCAACTGCAACCAAATTAATAATTTTAAAAAATAAGGTACAAGTTAAAAGGCCAAAATTGACCTATACCCATATTTTTAAAATTATTTAACATATACCCTAATTTTTACAACTTCAGGCGTCGTCTTCCTGATACCTGTGCAAAACTTCAGCTTATTTAGTGCTGAAGTTTTTACAAATAAACTAAATAACTTCAACATCTTATGCTGAAGTTTTTGAAAAAGCTTTATTGCAAAACTAATGAATCCAGGACAAAACTTTAGCTTATCTAGTGCTGAAGTTTTTACAAATGAACTAAATAACTTCAGCATTTTCTGCTGAAGTTTTTGAAAAAACTTTATTGCAAAACTAATGAATCGAGGACAAAAATTCAGCTTATCTGAAGTTTTTACAAATGAACTTAATAACTTCAGCATTTTCTGCTGAAGTTTTTGAAAACGAACTAAATAACTTCAGCATCTTCTGTTGAAGTTTTTGAAAAAGCTTTATGACAAAACTTCAGCTTATTTAGTGCTGAAATTTTTACAAATGAACTAAATTACTTCAGCATCTTCTACTGAAGTTATTGAAAAAGCTTTATGACAAAACTAATTAATCCAGGACAAAACTTCAGCTTATTTAGCGCTGAAATTTTTACAAATGAACTAAATAACTTCAGCACTTCTGCTGAAGTTTTTGAAAAGCCTAGAATACTGAAGTTTTGTGTGTTGTCTTTGCTACTTCAGGCCCGTATGCCTGAAGTTTATGCGAAAAGTGGGTACGCTTGCAATTTTTTTTCAAAGCGGGTATAAGTTAAAACGTGACCCAAAAAGCGGGTATAGATGCAAAAGCCCCAGTTAAAAGGTGTCACAAATATAAGGTATCGCTGCAAATTAGCACGGGCTTTTGCTGGACCGGGTATAGTTCCAACATGATAAACTAAAAATTGGAGCACTTGTGTATAAACTTCAAGCATATTATGCTGGACCGGTATATTATTCTGAAACTCCACTATATTATACTGAAACTCCAGTATAATATACTGCAACTCCAGTATATTTATAATGGAGTTCTAACATATTATAATGAAATTCCAGTATATTATGCTGAATATTTTTCAAATTTTGAACAGTGTTTTCATTCAGATTTATCTTCACATGAAATGTAGTTAAATTTCGATAACTTTTAAAACTGTGACTATTTTTTCAACGACCACTTGTAAATATGGCTATTTTTAAAATAAGATAACCTCCTTACACGGGTAGCCTTAACTTCATCTCCGCTTGTGCATTCTCAATACAACCATCCTCTCGTGCTTAGTCCAGCTTATAAATAGCAAGACAAGAAGTGAAAGCTAGATTCTTGATAGTGTCAACATTATTTACTTGAAGAACAAGAGTGATTATTTACTTGATACATGAGGTTAGCTTCTGTGCCAGACTTGTAAATGAGAAACCAAACAACCAAAAAGAAATACCAGTAATGTCAAGAACCAAACTTTTGCAACTGTACAGACATGTACAAATTAGAAATATAAACCTCATTTTAGCTTAATCTAACTTACTTTTTCAACCCCCGCGCCTCGATAATACAGGCTGGGTTTCTTTTAATCACATATGATACTCCATTTTCTAAATCTAGCATTGACCAATAGGTCATTGCTCCTCTACCTTAGATGAGTATCATATGTGTCAAAAACATTATCCGGCACGATCAATGGCAACTTGTCTATGTACATGAACAGCCTTCTTAGATTCTCCCTCGTAATTGTTGCCATGTCCACCGCATCTTTGCTGTCCATATATATCCATAGATCCCCCGAGCTCACCCTTTTCAGGCTATCGCGGCAAAAGGGGCATGACTGTGACCTCGAACGCCTGCAATGCATCAACGAAGGTCCTTGTTAATTTGCATCATAGGTACATTGAAAGAAGCAGAACACGTGTAGTAACGAGAGAAGACAAAGAGTAGTGGCCAAAAATCTTTCCCTTTAGATTGTAACTCATATTTCGACATACTATTTGATGCTTAATCAATTGCTCTCACTGCAAGTGATTACAATTTTCCTAGATCAATAAGCAACTTATGATCTCCCCAAATAGAAATGCAAAATCCGCAAAAAGAATAAAAGAGAGGAGATATCCCAACCCTCGAGCAAATGATATAACTATTTAGTCTCGGAATTGAAAAAGCATCCCTAAATAGATAGTGATATGTTCATCGTATATTACTACTTGCTAGGGGAGCGCTAAGAGATACCTTCTCATGTGTGTTCAAAAAGATAAGAAATAGGAAACACAGTCACACTTCACGCAACAAAAAGGAGAGAGCTCGGAGAAAAGAGCGAACTGACTACTCAAGCTCAGAGAGTAAATGAGACATTTCCAGATCAGAATTACTACACGCAGAATATAGTTTAGATGCGGAGCAACTTATTTCCGGCAGTAACATTATGCCTTCTGTTGTGCATCTAGAGAACCAACGGAGCCCGGTTTTCATAACTTTTTCCTAAGGGGTCTCATACAGAGGAAAACATTCTATAACTCTTGCTAATATTTACCAATTATGATCATTAATAGAGATTGTCATTAAGCCTCAAAAGAAAAATGTTTGCTTATGCAAATCACGTCTTCATCTGAATAGTTCTATACTTCCATATAGAGAAGTTGACCTTCATATGTATGAATTATCTTGGAATTTATATAGTGATTGCAGAAAAGTTGGCTGAAGACAACTTTTCCATAATGGAAAATACCTAAAGTGAGCAGTGAAGTTACATGGACTAGCAAATTGGTATAGATAACAAGTCAGGACTCCAACGAAATAAAACCGTCTCGAGCAACATGTTCAAAGCAGAATTACCAGAAGTTAGTCCTAACATAAGGGGCGGAAAAAGAGAGTATAGACGTGCTTCAGAACCAAACTCCTGTATAATTACTACTCAGCAACCAAAATAAAACATCCTAGCTGCAGTAGAACAACTTAAAAATAACATTTTATACTCATTAACTTGATTGGTCATTAAGGATTAAAGGCAAAAAAGTGTTTAGCACACATAATGGAAAAAAAGTGTCTTCAGCCAACTTTTGACAAATCTCCGCATAATGGAGAAAAAAAAAGGTTAAGCACATATAAGACCAGCATAAGCTTATGGCAAGATCATTTATGATCACTCCTTGTCTCCGTGTACATATAAAGTTTTGGTAACTCAAGAGATCTCCGATGACATTCTTGAGCCGAGGATCTATCGTAAAAAGCCTCTCCACCTTCAAAAGGTAGGTAGAGGTAAGGTCTGCGTACACATTACCCTCCACTGGGTTTTTTGTTGTAGAGATCTCCGATGGCAAGCGGCTCATAGTTCGGAGCTCGATGAATAATGGATGCACCTCCCCCCCCCCCCCCCCCCCCCCC
>ML292520.1:14916-26013 GCA_005239495.1 Nicotiana undulata | reverse complement strand
ATCGCCCCCAAGAGCTCATTTCCGTACAACAATGGTGTAAAAATAAGGTTTAAATCGCGGAAGAGTTTTTATATTCCTGAGCAGGCATTTCCGCTCTTGCGACCACTTAAGCGCACCTGTGCTCCCGCAGGTGCGGCCACTCGTCCGCGCCTACGACCCCCTTCACACACAGCCAAACTCCGCACCTGCGAATGCACCTTCCGCACCTGCGACCTCGCAGGTGCGACAATTTCCTCGCCCCTGCGACCCCTTCACACTCAGCCAAACCTCGCACCTGCGGAGCCTAGTCCGCTCCTGCGGGACCGCGCCCGCGGCTCCCTTTCCGCAGGTGCGAAAACACCAGCAACAGCAAATCCAGTTTCACCAAAATCACTCCAAACTTCCCGTTAAACGCCCGAATTCAAACCCGAGCCCCTCGGGACCCCAACCAATCTTACCAACGTATCCCTTAACATCATTCAAACTTATTTGCACTCTAAAAACATCAAAACTAACATCAAAGCACCAAAATTACATCGGATTCAAGCCTATGATTTCCAAAAACTTCCGAAACTCGCCTTTGATCAAAAACCCAACCAAATCATCTCCGAATGACCTGAAATTTTGCGGGCAAGTCCAAAATGACCTAACGAAGCTACAGCAACTCTCGGAATCCCATTCCGACCCTCGGATCAAAATCTCGCCTATCAACCGGAATTCGCCAAAATACTAACTTCGCCAATTCAAGCCTAATTCTGCATCGGGCATCCTAAAAATATTCTGGTCACACTCCCAAGTCCCAAATCACCTAACGAAGCTATCCGAATCATAAAATACGCATTCCGAGGTCATTTACCAATAAGTCAACTCTCAGTTGGCTTTTACCATTTTAAGGCTGTTCTTAAGGGCTAAGTGACTAAATTCTCATTTAACCATTTCGATTTCAAGCCTATCAACTCTAACACATAAATAATAGAGTGACCAACATGTAATAAGCCACTAACAACAGTTATAATGTAGGTTTCGCGTAACGACAGACCGGGTCATTACATATGAGCATGTTTTAGGCCGACCACACAGGGTAGGCAAACTTTTAGGACATTTGTGATTTAATTTCTGTTGAGGTGAGAGGTCGTCCCCGTTATTTGATTATCACATCCGGGGAATGTCCCGAGGAATTTGTATATATTTATATTCAGGGCATGCCCCGAAGTATTTGTATTTGGAGGTCGTAAGTAGAACTCGTAGTATTTTTACTCTTATTTTCATTTTTATTTTATTAGGTGTGGACGACCTCGAGTCTCATGTGTGTTTATTTTTCTATTATGTCTTTTTTACCTCAATTTGAATTTTTGAAAAGCCAACTAGATCGAGTACGCAACCATGACTTTCACGGGACTCGGGGAATGCCTAACACCTTCTCCCCGAGTCAAATGAACCCCCTTACCCTGAATCTCTGGTGCAAACTGGTTTAAGAGTCAAATGTGTTTTGAAAGGAAAATTGTCATTTAAAAAAAAAATAATGGTGACCCGGCACACCGAAATCAAATGTCAGGTGACGACTCTGAAAATTCCTTTAAAACATAATTTTTGTCACGTTCTAATTTGAAAACCCTTTCAAACTTTGCAAAACCTTTTTATTATTGTTTTAAGAAGGTTTAGTGAAGTTTTATGAAAAAAAGGGTGTGACATGTTCCATTCAAACGGTCGGATGAGTGTGGGTTGAACTTTCAGAAGCTCAAGATTGCTTTGACTACGGCGCCAGTGTTGGCATCGTCCACAGGTTCAGGACGATGCACGGTGTATTGTGGTGCATCTCGTATTGATTAGGTGCAGTATTAATGCATGATGGTAGAGTGATTGCATATGCGTCTCGGCAATTGAAAGTCCATGAGAAGAAGTATCATGTTCATGACTTAGAGTTGGCAGCCATTGTTCAACATTAATGATTTGGAGGCACTATCTCTATGGTGTGTCGTGTGAGGTTTTCGCGGATCATCGCAGTCTTCAGTACTTGTTCAAGCAAAAGGATCTTAATTTGAGGAAGAGGAGATGGTTACAGTTATTAAAAGATTATGACGTCACTATATGGTATTATCTGGGGAAGGCAAATGTAGTGGCCGATGCATTGAGTAGGAAGTCGGAGAGTATGGGAAGACTTGCATTCATTCCAGTCGGTGAGAGACCGTTAGCTTCATATGTTCAGACTTTGGCTAATCAGTTCGTGAGGTTGGATATTTCGCCCATCAGTGTGTTATCTTGTACAGTCGCCCGGTCTTCTTTATTTGAGTGTATCAGAGATCGGCAAGATGATGACCCACATTTTATAGTCCTTAGGGACACAGTGTCAAGGTAGTGACAAGCAGGTTATAGTTGGAGATGACGGTGTTTATTCACCCAGGTGCAGCCAAAATGTACCAAGACTTGAGGCAACATTATTGGTGGAGAAGGATGAAAAAGGACATTGTTGTGTATGTAGATCGTTGCTTAAATTGCCAAAAGGTGAAGTATGAGCATCAGAGAGCCAGTGGTTTGCTTCAGCAGATAGAGATTCCTGAGTGGAAGTGGGAGCATATCACTATGGATTTCGTTGTTGGGCTCCCACAGACTTAGAGGAAATTTGACGCAGTTTGGGTTATTGTGGGTAGGCTGATTAAATAAACACATTTCATTCCTGTGGCAAGTACTTATACTTCAGAGCGGTTGGCTGAGTTATATATTCGGGAGATTGTTTGCCTTCATGGTGTGCCCGTGTCTATCATTTCTGATCGGGCTACGTAGTTTACTTTGCACTTTTTGAGGACAGTTCAACGTGAGTTGGGTACCCGAGTAGAGTTGAGTACAACATTTCACCCTCAGATTGACGGGCAGTCCGAGCGTACCATTCAGATATTGGAAGACATGCTCCGCGCTTGTGTTATGGACTTTGGAAGTTCGTGGGATTAGTTCTTGCCGTTAGCGGAGTTTGCTTATAATAATAGCTATCAGTCGAGCATTCAGATGGCTCCTTATGAGGCATTAAATGGTAGACGGTGCAGATCGCTAGTTGGATGGTTTGAACCGGGATAGGCTCGGTTACTGGGTACAAACTTAGTTCAGGAGGCCTTTGATAAGGTCAAGGTCATTCAGGAGAGACTTCGTGTAGCTCAGTCTAGGCAAAAGAGTTATGCCGATCGTAAGGTTTGTGATGTGGCATTCATGGTTGGAGAGAGAGTATTGCTTTGTGTGTCGCCCATGAAGGGTGTTATGAGATTTGGGAAGAAGGGTAAGTTGAGCCCTAGGTATATTGGTCCGTTTGAGATCACTTCAGATGTGTTGTTTGTTCGATTCGGGATTTAGGCTATTCAATGACCTATATCTTTCATTAGGCTAGTAACAATATGTAATGGGCCAGTTTTGCACAATTGGCCCAGCGGTCGAAACCTGTTATTACAAGAGGCCTAGACATGTTTAGGGTTTCCTTAAGTTCTGCCTCAACTCATCTGGACCCGTTAGAGGTATTTTGTGGGCTGCTAATTGCATACAACTCATCATTTCACTAAAGTCGTTCAATAATTGGTGTAGTGTTGAACAATTTCAAGCAGAGCATGTTTTAATTAACAAGTCTACTCTTCCATCCATTGTAGTAACTAGCATCAAATGAATCCTCATTGTTGCGAAGCTCGTACATACCAATTTCAATTCCACTCTAGAACAAAATTACTCCATAATTTCTGGGCCTTTGCACTGTGATGACCCAAAAAGTCATCCTAAGTAATTCTAGCTACATCTGTGTTCCGAGGCCCCAAAATTCTCTGTTAATCTCACCTCGATATGCGTGCGCATCCCGGGCGTGTAGCCAGGACGTCTTTATGTTAAAATTTGATGAAAATGGAATTTTATGATAATTAAATGGATAAAGTTGACTTTGGTCAACATTTTTGGTAAACAGACTCAAACCCCTGATGTGATGGTCCCGGAGGGTCCGTATGAAAATATGGGACTTGGGCGTATACCCGGAATCGAATTCCCAGGTCCCAAGCCCGAGAAATGAATTTTTAAAGACAATTATTTTCTGAAAATAATAAAGGATTTAAAAAATGAATAATTATGTGAAAATCGTGTTGCCGGGACCATATTATGGTTCCGGAGCCCGGAACAGGTTTCATATATGTTATGTGACTTATCTGTGAAATTTGGTGTAAAACGGACTTGAAATGACGTGTTTCAGATCAAAATTGGAAACAAGTTAAGCTTTATGAAGTTTTAAGAAAATTCTATGAGTTTTAAGGTTTAATTCCTTGTTTTTGATGATATTTTGGTGATTTAAAAGCTTGAATAAGTTCGTAGGATGTTTTGGGAGTTGTGTGTGTTTTTGGTTTTGAGACCCGAGGGCTCGGGTGAGTTTCGGGTAGCTAACGGGGTGTGAAAAGTGCTAAAAATCTGGTGTTTTTGATGTTTTGCTGGTGTCTGGTGTTATACCCTTCGCGAACGCGGCCAAGGACTCGCGAACGCGAAGGGTATATTATGGTGGCCTGGGCTTTACTCTATGCGAACGCGGAGCACTGGGAAGTGCGTCTACGCGAACGCGTCCCCAGGGGTGCGAGCGCGTAGGCTTAGGGTGAGGTCGGGGGGCAAGGTAGTTTTGTTCTTCGCGAACGCGGGCGTAGGCTCGCGAATGTGGAGGCCTAGGAAGTTAGACCTTCGCGAACTCGGCCCTGGATCCCCGAACGCGTAGGTCCCAGCAGCTAACAATTCGCGAACGCGGCCAAGGGCCTGCGAACGTGAAGGGTAATTTTGCCCAGTTATTAAAAATACCCCAAAAACAAAATACCATACGGAATTTCATAATTTTTCACTTCCTCCTTCTTCTCCAACCCCCCATTGAAGACCTCCAAGCCATTTTCTCCTCCATAACTATTTGGGTAAGTGTTCTTAACACCAATTACTTCCACTTTCCTCCCCTAATCGCTAGAATCTAGGCCTAAAATCCTAAAATCAAAGTAAAAATTAGGGGTTTTGGGTAGAGTTAGGTTTTTGGGCATTTTGGGCAATTCAACCCCAATTTGGGGTCGGATTTCAAAAAAAATTACATATTCTAACTCGTGGGGTTATGGGTGATCATGTTTTAGTCCGAGCCTCATGTTTGGACCAAGCGGGCCCCGGGTTGAATTTTGGAAATTTTGGAAGAATGATAGGAATTGCATATCTAGGCTATGGAATTGTGTTATTGAGTATTTATTGATATTATTGAATTAATTATGCCTAGATATCGTTGTTTTGGAGTCGGATTATAAAGGAAAGGTGGTCTTAGAGGGTTGATTGCTATACTTTGGACCGAGGTAAGTGTCTTGCCTAACTTTGGTGAGGGATTAGGTATTGTATGTTATGTGTTATGTGTTTATCATGTTCAATGTATAGGTGAGGTGATAAGTACCTATACATTGAGAGTCAAGCATGACCGTGAGTCTAATTTTGATAAAATTCAGTTATTTTTTCAATGTTCCTCACACTATGAAATTGTCTCTACTTGAGAAATTGATTGTGATTAATGCATTGGTTGTAGAGATTATGAAATGTTGGTTCAATTGAGGATCCAAGAATACAGTATATATATATATATTGAGTTGATTGGTTATAGCTGATACCCTTGACGGGCATTTATATTGAGATATTGACTGATAGTTTCCCCTTGCCGGGTGATTTGAACTGTATTTTCCCACTATGCTGCATTCCTTACCATACACATTGTCTTGCATTGGTGAGGAAGAGTGTAAAGCACGAAGGGTGATGTCGTGCCATGTTTACATTTATTGAAAGCACGAAGGTTAATGTCATACCATGATGACATTGATTACAACATACATTGCATTGGTGAGGAAGAGAGTAAAAGCACGAAGGGTGATGCCGTGCCATTGTTATCATTCAGACATGTCATTCATACCTTATCAGTTTTCGGTAAATTATTTATTTTCTTACTTGTTGTTAAGTAACTGCTCTATCTTATTGTTTTCCCTTTATCTGCTCCCGTTCCCCGTATATGACTGTTATTCTTCCTTGCTTTGTTATCTGTATTTTGTGTTGTAGAATAGGACAGGTGAACGTTATTTTCTAAGTCTAGCCTCGTCACTACTTCGGCCGAGGTTAGGCTCGGCACTTACTCAGTACATGGGGTCGGTTGTACTGATACTACACTGCACTTATCTATGTTGTGCATATCTCGCTTCCGGACCCCGTGGACCGTTCTGAGGGAGTCACCTTCAGTCCACATCGAGCTTCAAGGTATACCACTGGCGTTCGTGGGCCCTGGAGTCTCTCCTGCTATTAGTATCTTATTGTCTTATTTCTCCTTTCGTTCTAAAGACAATATTGTATTTCCTTTCAGACTTGTATTTAGTATTCTTATAGACAGTCGGTGAGGTTGTGACACCCCAATTTTGGGATTTTGCGATGTTGTTATCTTTATCATTTAATTATGCATTTTTCGGAGTATTATTACATTTCTGCTGCAAAACTTTTGAAGTGGTTCTAGTTATTTCAGTAAAGTTTTGAAAGATAATTGCTTTATTACTGTTAAGTTGTTTTAAAAATGTCAAGGTGTTGTGTATGTTGGCTTGTCTAGCGGGTTCAACGTTAGACGCAGTCACGGTCTGAAAGGTGGGATTTCGGGTCGTGACAAGTTGGTATCAGAGCTCTAGGTTTCTTAGGTCTTAGAATTCGCGGACAAACTTGGTAGAGTCTGAGGGATCGGTAAGGAGACATCTGTATTTATCCCAGAGGCTGCAAAGTTAGGATAACTCCATATTTCTTCATCTCTGTCATGCGATATGAATTCTGAGTACTGATTGCGTTTCTATCCTATTCTCTCGCAGATGGAGAGGACGCGCGCTTCCCTTGGTTCTGCTCAGCAACCCAACACTCTTGCTACAGCTCCTACACGGGGCAGAGGTCGAGGCCGAGGCCGTGCTAGAGGTCGAGGCCCGGGCAGGGCTCAGCTTAGAGCAGCAGCCCCAGTGGAGGACCCTCAGGTCGAGTCTGACGAGGAGGTCCCAGTTCTGGTAGTCCCGGTTGGACCAGCGCAGGTCTCAGAGGGGTTCATAGCTACCCTAGTGCTTTAGGACGCTCTTATCCGTTTGGTAGGACTTATGGAAAGTGTGGCTCAGGCCGGTCTTCCTCCTACTGCACCAGCTGGATCTCAGGCTGGGGGAGGGAACCAGACTCCTGTTATTTATACCCCAGAGCAGGTTTCCACTCAGTTTCAGACTCCATCACCTCAGACAGCTGGAGTAGCTCAGTCAGGTATTGTGGCACCGGTAACCGAGGGTGCAGCTATGTCAGCAGATGCTCTATTGGACAGATTCACCAAGTTATTCACTACGACTTTTACTGGTGCACCGTCATAGGATCCACAAGATTACTTGGACAGCTGCCACGAGGTTCTTCGGAACATGGGTATAGTGGAGTCCAATGGAGTTGACTTCGCTACTTTTCGGCTATCTGGCGCAGCCAAGACTTGGTGGAGGAACTACTGCTAAGCCACACCAGCTGGGTCTGCATCTTTGACTTGGGCTCAGTTCACAGAGGTATTTTTGGAAAAGTTCCTTCCCATTACTCAGCGAGAGGATCTTAGGAGGCAGTTTGAGCGCCTCCAGCAGAGATTTATGTCTGTTACTCAGTACGAGACCAGGTTCATCGCTCTAGCCAGGCATGCATTGATGATACTCCCCACTGATCGGGAGAGAGTTCGGAGGTTCATTGAGGGATTGGCCCATCCTATATGACTCTAGATGGCCAGGGAGTCGAGTACTGGTATTTCATTCCAGGATGCGGCCGATGTGGCTAGTAGAATTGAGATGATTTTGTCACAGGGAGGTGGTCAGGGGGCTGACAAGAGGCCCCGTCATTTTGGTAGATTCAGTGGAGCCTCGTCTGGAGGCAGGGATTCTTTCAGTAGGGGTCATCCACCCCGACCATTTCAGTCAGCACTTCAGGTATCTCCTCGTGCACCGCCAGTTCATGTTAGTGCACCACCGGCATCTATCAGTGCACAGCCATTTCAGAGTTACCAAGGTAGTTATCAGGGTCGTCAGAGCCAGTTTTTGAGTCATCAGCCACATCAGCAGAGATCTTGTTATACTTGTGGTATGCCGGGGCACCTTGCCAGATTTTGCCCTCGAGCTTTGAGTGGACCCCAGTATCAGGGTTCCCGTTCCTTGGTTCCCGCAGCAGGTGCACCCTTACCCCCTTATCCAGCTAGGGGTGGTGGTCGAGGTGCCAGAGGTGGTGGTCAGGTTCATAGAGGTGGAGCACAGGCCGCGAGGGGTAGAGGCCAGGTTGCAGCAGGTAGACCCAGGGATGTTCAGATTGGAGGGGCTCAGCCCCGGTGTTATGCTTTTCCTGCTCGTCCTGATGCTGAGGCTTCTGATGCAGTTATTACAGGTACGGTTTCAGTTTGCAGCCGAGAGGCTTCGGTGTTATTTGATCCGGGTTCTACATTCTCCTATGTGTCTTCATATTTTGCCCCTTATTTGAGTATGCTTTGTGATTCTTTGAGTACTGTTGTACATGTGTCTACACCGGTGTGTGATTCTATAGTGGTAGATCGAGTCTACCGTGCTTGCGTAGTAGTTATTGGTGGTTTGGAGACTCAGGTTGATCTTTTGCTTCTTGATATGGTTGACTTTGATGTTATATTGGGGATGGACTAGTTATCCCCCTATCATGCTATCTTGGATTGTCATGCCAAAACAGTGACCTTAGCCTTGTTAGGAGTACCTCGGTTAGAGTGGAGAGGGACTCCTAGTCATTCTTCGGGTAGGGTTATTTCTTATATGAAGGCTCGGCGCATGGTCGAGAAGGGTTGTTTGGCCTATTTGGCCTATGTTCGTGATTCTAGTGCTGGGGTTCCTTCTATAGAGTCTGTGCCCGTGGTTCGTGAGTTTCCAGAGGTATTCCCTACTGACCTACCGGGTATGCCATTCGACAGAGATATTGATTTTTGTATTGAGTTAGCTGAGGGAACTCAACCCATTTCTATTCCCCCGTATCGTATGGCTCTGCCAGAGTTGAAGGAACTAAAGGAACAATTACAGGATTTGTTGGATAAAGTCTTCATCAGGCCTAGTGTTTCTCCTTGGGTTGCTCCAGTATTGTTCGTAAAGAAGAAAGACGGCTCAATGAGGATGTGTATTGACTACCAGAAGTTGAATAAGGTTACTATTAAGAACAAGTATCCTTTGTTGAGTATTGATGACTTATTTGATCAGCTTCAGGGTGCTACGGTGTTCTCTAAGATAGACTTGAGATCTGGTTATCATCAGTTGAGGATCAGGGCATCTGATGTGACCAAGACGACTTTTTGCACTCGTTATGGGCATTATGAGTTTTTGGTCATGTCTTTTGGGTTGACTAATGCCCCCGCTGCTTTCATGGAGTTGATGAATCCAGTATTCAGGCCTTATTTGGACTCGTTTGTTATTGTTTTCATTGATGATATTGTGATATACTCTCGTAGCCGAGAGGAGCATGAGCAGCACCTTAGAGTCGTCCTCCAGGCTCTGAGAGATCGGCAGTTGTATGCCAGGTTTTCTAAGTGTGAGTTCTAGTTGAGTTATGTGGCATTCTTAGGCCACGTGGTATCGTCAGAGGGCATTTAGGTGGATCCGAAGAAAGTTTTAGCAGTTAGAGATTGGCCTAGGCCCACTTTAGCCACAGAGATTCGGAGTTTCTTAGGCCTCGCAGGCTATTATCGCCAGTTCGTGGAGAAATTTTCATCTATAGCAGCCCCTATGACCAAGTTGACGCAGAAGAGTGTTCAGTTCAGATGGTCTAAGGAGTGTGAAGCGAGCTTTCAGAAGCTCAAGACAACATTGACCACAGCACCAGCGTTGGTACTGCCCACAGGTTCAGGTACTTATACCGTGTATTGTGATGCTTCGCGGGTTGGGCTTGGTGCAGTGTTGATACAGGATAGGAAGGTTATAGCCTATGCTTCGCGTNAATCGATTTGTTAGATTGGAGGTTTCTGAGGCTGGCAGTGTTTTGGCCCATACCGTCGCTCGTTCATCATTGTATGATTGTATTCGTGCCAGGCAGCATGATGATCGTCATTTGTGTGATCCTAGAGATGCGGTTCGGCACGGACGTGCCAAGCAGGTCACAGTCGATGCTGAGGGAGTTTTGAGGTTGCAAGGTCGTATATGTGTTCCCGATGTTGATGGAATTCGTGAGTTGATATTGCAGGAGGCCCATAGTTCCCGGTACTCCATTCATCTGGGCGCCGCAAAGATGTACCAGGACTTGCGGCAGCATTATTGGTGGCGTAGAATGCATAAGGATTTGTGGCTTATGTAGCTCGGTGCTTGAATTGTCAGCAGGTTAAGTATGAACACCAGAGACCCAGTGGATTGATGCAGCAGATTCAGCTTCCCGAGTGGAAGTGGGAGCGTATCACGATGGATTTTGTAGTTGGGCTTCCACGGACTCAGAGGATGGTGGATGCAGTGTGGGTTGTTGTTGATAGGCTGACCAAGTCAGCACACTTCATTCCTGTGTTAGTTTTATATTCAGCGGAGAGGTTGGCAAAGATCTACATGAGAGAGATTGTCAGATTGCACGGTGTGACCTTATCTATCATATCAGACCGAGGTACTCAGTTTACCTCCCATTTCTGGAGAGTATTTCAGCGAGAGTTGGGCACACAGATTGAGTTGAGCACAACATTTCATCCTCAGACGGACGGACAGTCCGAGCGTACTATTCAGATTTTGGTGGATATGTTGCGAGCTTGTGTTATTGACTTTGGTGGTTCATGGGATCAGTTCTTGCCATTAGCAGAGTTTGCATATAACAACAGTTATAAGTCGAGCATTCAGATGGCTCCGTATGAAGCGTTGTATGGTAGGCAGTGTCGGTCCCCATCCGGATGGTTTGAGCCCGGAGAGGCTAAATTATTGGGTTCTGAGTTAGTCCAGGATGCCTTGTATAAGGTGAAGATTATTCAGGATGGGCTTCGTACAGCTCAGTCCAGGCAAAAGAGTTATACAGATCGTAGAGTTCGAGATTTGGCTTTCATGGTAGGAGACCAGGTGTTCCTTCGAGTGTCGCCTATGAAGGGCGTGATGAGATTCGGAAAGAAGG
>MDKH01182416.1:0-21994 GCA_005239495.1 Nicotiana undulata | reverse complement strand
TATATATATAATATATATATGTATAATTATATATAGTTAATGTATAATTTATGTATACCAATTAGGGAAAAATAAACATTTAATGTGGCGGGTTATTTGTGTGACAAAAGAAAACAAGGATGGAGAAGTTGGCACTAAATAATATTCCCTCCGGTCCAAATTAAGTAATGTTTTGACTTTTTTCTTGTGTTCCAAAATAAGTGATTTTTCAGATTTCAAGATTAATTAATTAATTTTTTCTTACATTGCGCTTGGAGTAAATAATATTGGAGTATGTGTTAGGAGTATTTATGTGAAGAGATAGACATCGCAGGACAATGATTGCAGCGACTGGAATATAAAATATTATCATGACTTGATTTGCTTAAGTGATTAATTCACAGTTGTATGATTGGTCATATAATGTCACATAGATATGAGCGATTCACAAACTTTGAAAATATTGTCGAATAATTATGCATTTTTTATATCGGGAACATAAATATCATATTTATTTTTATACGTAAGAGATTTATTTATTTTTATATATATAAAAGATAAAAAAAGATCATTTTCTGAAATACAAAATTATAAAAAGGAATGTACAAATAACATGATATTTTCTCCTGTTATATTGGCGTAATTACTTGACCTCTTGTTTTAAATAAATATTGGTATTATAAATTGTATTTTTAATCAGAGGCGGAACCAGAATTTTAATATTATGGGTGCGTCATTAACTTTAAGTAAAGTTGATACTTGTTATAGTGTTTTACGACTAATCAATTTTGCACATTATCTGAATAAATAAACTTCATACTTGATAAATCATGAATTTTATTTTATATCATTATAATATTATATACAATTATTAAATAATATTGTCTTAAATTGATTTGGTTCTTTCTGTGTCAAACCAAAGAGGAAATTAAGATACGTAGAATGTTAATGACAAAGTAATGCCGTAAAAATTTAAACTGTTGCATATTTTAATTCAAAAAGAAAGACAAAGATATATCAAAAAGCCTTAAGAACGTATTGCTAATTCTTTGTATGTGAGTTGCTTACCCTAAAAAAATATTTTACTTATTTAAAAGTTGAATACAAAACTTTAAAATTTTGATTAGATAAAAAGATATGAAGCAAGTTTTATCATGCTGCGTAATTAATCTTTTAGTCACATAAATTATTTATTATAAAATAAAGTTAGAGTAGTTCAAGATAAAACGAATCTCAACTAGAAATAATCAATAGCTAATATCAGAATTTTTAATCTATTATTTACCATGAAGAGAATTTATTGGATGAAGTCAAAGAGAAAAGAGAAATAAAAGAAAGGGTAAGAGAACATGGGGGTCTGAAACCTGAGGACGCAACGCTCACGTTTGATCATGGGTTCACACTGTACTATACAACAAAATTTTGAGAAAATTATATTGAAAATCTAGGTTATAGCTTCAAACAGGATGAGTGCAAGTGCACCAAAAATTTTGAGGTGGATCCGCCTCTGTTTTCAACATGTCTATAGGTTGTTCTTTCTGTTTTTGACTATTTAGTAGGCAGAATAGCCTCGTAGACATTTGTACTTGTACGCATTTGTCATCACGATTTTTGTATTCAATAAAATTTTATCCGAACACTTATAATTGCTTAAAATCAATTTATGAACCTCTCTGACGTTGCATGTCTTTCAATCGCGTGATGCTAGAATCCAGGTTGTTAAAAATATACTAGTACATCATTTATCAAAGAATTTGAACAATAAAAATAGATAACGAGCGTTTAACAAATTGGTCAGGTCATGTAGGCCAGAGTACTTTGAGTTATTTAATCGTGAAAATTAGACATGTTTGATTAGACGCTTACACTTAATTTTATTGATTATTAAACTAAAATAAAAAGGTAAAAGTATATGTCTCGATCTTGAAAAAGTGATCAAAACCACTTTTTGATTTTTGAAAAATTTATTTTCGAATAATATTAAAAATTTGGAAAATTTCATAAACAAACACATTTTCTTTAAAAAAAATTAGAAAAAAAGAAAAAACTTTTTATGGATAAACAGACGTATATTTTAATGTTTGTACATTTAATGCATATTCCCTAAGGTAGAGTTTCCCGAATTAGAAAGAGCAAGATTTAGTATAACATCAAATGAATGAGTACTATAAAAATATCACAAATAGATTCGAAACCTTCAAAATTCAGGAAAATAGGGGTGTGGTCTAGCTTTATTATCTTGTCAATTTTTTTTGTTTTTCAATTATCCAATAATACTTATCATATAATATTGATTTGAAAGGACTTGATTATTTAACTTCTTTTGCATGTGATACATGTGATACATCCTATACTTCAAATATCAAAACCTACCTACCATAGAAACTCTAATAATTTTATCTATGTATAGATGAATCATATATTAACTTACTTAATTGTAGCACAAAACTATTCAATAAGAAAAATGACAAGCATGAGAATATCCTCATGTTAATGGTGGTTGTAATATTATGTTGCAGCCACCACCAACTACTGGCTGTGGCCAGAAATATTGGCCGTAGCCAATGACGGGAACGAGTTACAGCTCTGGCCATGGGACATTCCATGTTATTTACCATGGACATTCCCATGGCCACGACCATATACATGCCCTCCTCCACAGCCACAGCCATGTCTGCCTCCACCTCCACCACCATGCTCGCCTTCACCGCCCCCGCCTCTGCCCGCCCCAAGTTCGAGCTGCTCGGCTACTGACAAAGCAAAGATTGACACGTGCATGGTCAACACGAGTAAAATTGATCCATGCTGCCCAACATTCAAGAGTATTGAGAGTGGAGGTGTCACATAGCACGTGTGGAAATTGTGGAATAATGAGCTGGCAATTAGCTGTCACTTAGCTGAGTGGTTAGGCAGTTAGTGGGAGCAATTACAGTTAATTATAACATGTAAATATCAGTTAGATAACTTCAGCACTTTGTCTATATATAATCAATGTACTCTATACAGTTGAGGATGATGAAAATGAAAAAATGAATTCTCTCCAACTAATTCTCTAGAATTTTCTCTCCACCATTGTTGAACTCTCATCTTCATCTCTTCTGCTTAAACTTCATTATGGTATTAGAGCACACGGCCATTTATATGGTCTCTATGTGAAATCGAATCACTCTAAACATTCTTCATCGAAGCTCATCAATGGCAGAAAACGTCGATAATGAGTCACTGGAGAAATTGAGCCACAATCATCCACTTTTTCGGCAATCGACTAATAATTCAGGAACCGTATTTATATCCTTGCAATTGACCGGAACAGAGAACTATTCCATCTGGAGTAGAGCGATGCGAATTGCGATCCTAGGGCGAAATAAGCTAGGGTTCATCAATGGCAGTTGTAGGCGAGACAAGTACGGACCGAATTTGGTGGATCCGTGGGAAAGATGTAACGCAATTGTGTTTTCGTGGATCATGAATTGCATATCACCAGAGTTACTCAGCGGAATCATATATTCTTCTAATGCATGTGATGTTTGGAAGGATTTGAAGGAGAGATTTGACAAAGCTGATGGCTCTCGCATTTTTCAATTGCACAAGGAGATTGCTATTGTGAGTCAGGGCACCAGCACTATTGCGACCTATTTCTCCAAAATTCGATCACTCTGGGCAGAGTTTGACAGTCTTGCTCCAACTACGGAATGTGATTGTGAGAAGTCTAGGGATTTTGTTGCATTCATGAGGAGACAAAAACTTTTGCAATTTCTTATGGGATTAAATGAAACATATGAACAAGCGAGGGGTCAGATATTGATGATGGATCCAATTCCTTCTGTTAACAGAGCTTATTCCATGCTGATTGAGAGGGAAAGTCAGAGGACTATGACTAATATCTCTATTGCAACTGAAAATTTGGAAGTTGCGGCATTAATGACTACAAGAGGTGGTAATGGAGGAAATGTTAATGCTCAGAGGTTCAAGAAGAATTATAATGTCATATGTGACTACTGTAAGATAAAGGGACATACTCGTGAAGGATGTTTCAAGCTGATTGGTTATCCGACTGATTTCAAATATAAGAAGAGGTTTGGGGGTAACATGGCAAACAATGTCATTGTTGAAGAACATAGGCGACAGGAGACTAGAGTAGACAGAAACACAAATGCTAATGCACCACAACAGCACTTTGCACCACATTTCACCTCAGAACAATATAATCAGATCCTGAAGCTTCTCAATAAGGAACCTCTACCTGAAACATAAGCAAATATGGCAGGTAAGGCAGGTAGTATTAATGCTTTCTTAACACATATCAAAGAAAAGGCATGGATAGTTGACAGTGGTGCAACAAATCATATGGTCTCGGATATAAATATGCTGGATATGAAGCAAGAAGTAAGTAGAAACGAGACAAGGAAAGTTCATTTACCTAATGGTGGAGTTGCATATGTAACACACATAGGATCTTGCAGATTGGGACAAGCAGGGACGATAGACAATGTTCTGTACATTCCTGACTTCAAATATAATTTGCTATCTGTAGCAAAACTCACAAGAGCATTGAGTTGCTCTATTTGTTTTTTCCCTGATTTCTTTGTGTTCCAGGACCTCTGCAATGGGGAGGTGAGAGAGATTGGTAGGGAGGATGATGGTCTCTACATACTACCTTAGAATACTGGAGAAAAGGAGAAGAATAAAGTTACTGGCTTATCTAGTAGAATAGAAAAATTGGATATAAAATTGTGGCACAAGAGGCTTGGGCATGCTTCAGCAAGAGCAATAAAGCAAATTTTTTCCTTAGGGTATGGTGACTGTAAGGAAGAGTTAGAAAGTTGTTCTATATGTCCATTAGCTAGGCATGTTAGATTGCCATTTAGCTCCAGTACTAGTAGGGGAAAAGCAAATTTTTATTTGATACATATTGATGTATGGGGACCATATGGTGTACAAACACATGATGGGAATAAACTATTTGTTACTATTTGTAGATGATCATTCTCGGATATGTTGGGTGTATCTGCTGAAGATAAAAAGTGATGTGATTGTGATTTTGAGAAATTTTATTCAAATGGTAAAAACACAATTTGATAGGTGTATCAGGATAATAAGAACTGATAATGGGACAGAGTTTGTTAATAGTGAATGCAACAAATTATTTCAATCTTTTGGCATAGTACATCAAAGAACGTGTGTGTATACACCTCAGCAAAATGGCATTGCTGAGAGAAAACACAGACATATTCTTGAGATTGCAAGAGGACTGAGATTTCAGGGTTCAATTCCAATAAAATTTTGGGGTGATTGCATCCTAGTTGTTCTGTATATTATAAATAGGTTACCTTCTAGTGCTTTAGAAGGTAAGAGCCCATTTGAAGTGTATTATGGGAGGAAACCCTCTCTTGACCATATGAGGACATTAGGGTGTCTATGCTATGCCAAGAGGATGAATGTGCATGACAAATTTGAAGCCAGGGCTATTGCAGCAGTTTTCATGGGATATTCCTCTGTTACAAAGGGATATATTCTGTATGATTTGTCAAAGCATAATTTTTTCATTAACAGGGATGTTCTTTTCAAGGAATATACATTCCCATTCCGCATGAAGTTATCACACATAGACCACATGTTTTTAGAAGTGGACAGTCAGGAGCAACTTCAGCAGACTCCAGATGCAACAATGAATCCAACTATGAATATTGATTCAACACATGAAGCATTGTCCCCAACAGCTATGCATTCTTTTCCTACAGATATGCCACATGAAGATGTTCTTCCTGCAGCACTGCCCCAACCCCTTACCACTTCTGAAGGTGTTCCACTTAACAATGACACACCTATTGCCATACAGACAAATCTACCACCTCCACAGGAACTCAGAAGGTCTAGCAGAGATAAGAGAGTGCCTATATGGATGACAGACTATGTCATTCCATCACAGCAACATCAACTTTATTCCATTAGCAATTCAGTTTGCCATTCCACCTTGAAGCCACATTTTCATGCTTATTTACAGGCTTTCTCTGCAGTAACTGAACCACGCTCCTTTCATGAAGCCTCACAAGACAAGTTGTGGATTGAAGCTATGCAAGCCGAAATTCAAGCACTTGAAGACAACAAGACCTGGAAGTTGATGCCATTGCCAGCAGGAAAAAAGCCAATTGGTTGCAAATGGGTGTACAAGGTGAAATATAAAGCCGATGGAACTGTAGAAAGATACAAGGCTAGGCTCGTGGCTAAGGGTTACAATCAAAGAGAAGGGCTTGATTTCCATGAGACTTTCTCTCCGGTGGTAAAGATAATAACTGTTAGAGCTATGATCTCTAATGTTGCTACTGAAGGCTAGCACATCCATCAAATGGATGTCTATAATGCCTTTCTCCAAGGTGACTTGCATGATGAAGTATACATGGACTTACCTGAGGGCTTTACCAGCCAGGGGGAGTCTAAAGGAATGGTTTGCAGGCTGGTTAAATCCCTATATGGCTTAAGGCAAGCGAGCAGACAATGGAATGTGAAGTTGACTGAAGCACTAATCCAACAAGGGTTCACTCAATGCTGTTTGGACTACTCTTTGTTTACAAAGAAGCAGGGAAGCAACATTGTGGTCATCCTGGTATACGTAGATGATATGCTAGTTACAGGTAACAATTTGCAAATGATTGAAGATACTAAAAGACAGCTGCATCAATCATTCAAAATAAAGGACCTAGGGGAGTTGAGATATTTTCTGGGGATTGAATTCTCTAGATCAAACAAGGGGATATTGATGAATCAAAGAAAATACGCCTTGGAAATCATATCAGATTTAGGATTGAGTGCTGGGAAACCAAGCTGGACTCCTCTTGACAGCAATCAGAAATTTACTACTATACAGTTGGATGAAATGACAGGCTTACAAGCTGATGAGCCTTTGGCAGATAGAGAAAAATATCAAAGACTCATAGGGAAGCTATTGTACTTGACTCTAACCAGGTTGGACATTGCATTCTCAGTACAGACACTCAGCCAGTTCTTACAAGAGCCAAAGCAGTCACACTGGGAAGCGGCACTGAGGATAGTGAGATATGTAAAGAGGGATCCAGGAATAGGAGTATTGATGAGCAGCAAAAAGGGGAATAAGCTGACTGCCTTCTGTGACGCTGATTGGGCTTCATGCCCAAACACAAGAAGGTCAGTGACAGGATTCATCGTGAAGCATGGGGAATCAGTGATATCGTGGAAGTCCAAGAAGCATAATACTGTTTCAAAGAGTTATGCAGAAGCAGAATACAGGAGTATGGCATCAGTTGTATCAGAATTGGTTTGGTTAATAAACTTGTTCAAGGAGTTGGGTGCAGAAATGGAATTACCGGTGAACATACACAGTGATAGCAAGGCAGCTTTGCAAATAGCGGCTAATCATGTGTACCACGAGAGGACCAAGCACATCGAGATCGATTGCCACTTTATTAGAGAAAAAATACAGTGAGGGATGATTAAAACAGTACATGTGTGTTCAAGAGATCAATTGGCAGATGTGTTAACTAAAGCATTTCCAAGACAGCAACATGAGTACCTCATATCCAAGCTGGGGATGCTAAATGTATTCGCACCCTCCAGCTTGAGGGGGAGTATTGAGAGTGGAGGTGTCACATAACACGTGTGGAAATTGTGGAATAATGAGCTGGCAATTAGCTATCTCTTAGCTGAGTGGTTAGGCAGTTAGTGGGAGCAATTACAGTTAATTATAACATGTAAATATCAGTTAGATAACTTCAGCACTTTGTCTATATATAATCAATGTACTCTATACAGTTGAGGATGATGAAAAGGAAAAAATGAATTCTCTCCAACTAATTCTCTAGAATTTTCTCTCCACCATTGTTGAACTCCCATCTTCATCTCTTCTGCTTAAACTTCATTAAAGAGCATACTTGGTACTAGTTGCCCTTGCTATAAATATGCTGAGGATGTGTACGACCTTGATTTGATCTCTGTTGAATCTTATTGTGATGTTAATAGCCCTTGCAAGGGTTTGCAAGTAAGTTGTCAATCGCTTCTTCTCCTACTTCTTTCTGGCATAACTTCCTTCGGTCATTTTTATCTGTTTAACAACAACAACAACGAACCCAGTATAATCTCACAAGTAGGATCTGGGGAGGGTAAAGTGTACGCGGACCTTATCCCTTTCCCGATGAAGCACGAGAGGCTGTTTCCGGTAGACTCTCGGCTCAATAGGACGGAAAATACGAGAAGAAATAATATATCAGTACCATCAACAGAAGCCATATAAATAATTACAACAATATAAGAACTATAAAATTGATGAAATGCAATAACAATAACCAGTCAATAAGGCTCAATGCTAAGAAAAACAGAAGGATGATGTGAGCACAACATTGACCACTAGTTGTCTAAGACCAACCCTATCAAACTAGCTTCACCCTCTATACGAACTAGGAAAATGCTCGACTACCTCCACATCTTTCTGTCGTTTAAGAAGAATTAAAACAAATTCATTCAAAGAGCCTCATCACTCAACCCCTTAAACTAAAAGTGACTGACATATGAATATATGTATAATTTATATAGAATATGTATATAATTACGTATAATCAGTGAATAATCTATATATACCGTTTAGAAAAAGTAGAGAGTAAATCCGTCCGGCTATAAAGGGATCTTTACATAAATAGCTAAGCAAGTTTACTGTTTACTTTTTCTAACATGTATCCTAGATTATAGACACTTATACACATACTACACATGAATTATGAATATATTATAAATCTACCGGTTATTTTTTATTTAAGCGGTTGGATTGGCTAATATTTAGATTAATTCATGTTTTCTATTATAGTAGCAAGTTTTAAATTCTCCAAGTATAAAATTTGAAAATTCTTTCGGTTAAAGTATATCTTATAATATCTGTTTTTGAACATCTAATTACTTGGACCAAAAGTAGTTCGACAGTCAAAAAACATAAAACAATTAAAATTATTTTTTTCTAATTGGTGAAGTATTTCTTTCTGTTGTGAATGCTGTAGTGCCTAATGCTGCATTATGTTAATAGTTTCAGGTGATTAATCTGTCCAAGGAGGAGGAGTAAAAATAAAGACTCAATGCTTAATTCCAAATCTTTTATTATTTACTATTAATTACTCTTTCTATATGTAAAATGTTGTGTTTCAGGAATAATTTGGCACATCTGTCAAAATTGTAAAATTATATTATAGTACTCATTTCGTGCTTCAATTTCATCTACTTTTCAGTATTTTATTTTTCTCTCTATTTCAAGATAAAATGAATGTTCGTTGAAATAAGAAAGTTGGAATTTTTTAATCAACAAGTGTGGTGGACTGATTGTGTGACTCCTTCACTCTTCAGAGCCTTAAAAATAAAGAACTTTACGCAATACAAATTTAATTTAATCGAATAAATGAATTTCCAATATAAATAGTATTCTTCATAAATTGAAAATTGTAGTGGTAATAGCAAATGAAATTATATTCAAAGGGACTTGAAATATGCTAAAGAAAGATCATATTATAGTGTCTAATAATGTGCAAAATACATCAAAGAATTATCAAAGGAATTAAGGAAAACAGTAACATTATAAAATGGCAGACTGATGCACAAAGTATTCCCGGGAAGGGCCGCATCCCTAATTTCAGAACAAAGAAGTAGCATTGTGATTTCAGGAAATGAAGTACCATCACTACAAGTGGTTAATAGCATGTTTCGTCAAGCTTCTCCAATCCTAAAAGTACTTTTTCTTTAAAAAAAAGTATTTTCTTTTTTTCAAAATTGAAGCGTTTGGCCAAGCTTTTGGAAGGAAAAAAAAGTGTTTTGGAAGAGAAGCAAAAGCAGTTTTGGAGAAGCATAAAAAAATAGTTTCTCTCCAAAAGCACTTTTGAGAAAAATATACTTACAAGCAATTTTTATAAAGTTTGGCCAAACACTAATTGTTGTTCAGAAGTGATTTTCAAATTAATTAGTCAAACACAAACTGCTTCTCACCAACAGTACTATTGAGGGGGGAAAACACTTTCTAATAAAGCTGATTTTCATAGCTTGGCCAAACAAAGCTATAAAAAAACAAGCAAACAAGAAATAGAAAGAGTTGAAAAGCAAGTAGACAAAAAGTCATTAATTTTGTTTATTCACATGATTTACAATTAACCACCCAAACTTTCTCCTTATTCTTAAGAGGAAATGGATAATGGGCAACCTGATGCACTAAGTTCAGGCTATGCATGGGATCCCGGAAGGACCGGATCACATTGGATCTTATGTACGCAGTTTTACCTTACATTTTTTGAGAACAACAACAATAATAACAAACCTAGTGAATTCCCACCAACAGGGTCGGGTGACGGTAAGATATACGTAGCCTTATCGTTACCCTGAAAAGGCAAAGAAGTTGCTTCTGATAGACCTCCGGCTCGCATTTTTTTAGAAGAAACAGATAAATAAAGGAAAAAGATTTTACATGCAACCAAAATGTTATTATACAAATCAAAGCATCCTTTTTTCACAGCAAATTGAGTATTCTTTTGTCCTCAGTTTCCACCTTTAGCTGCAGAAAATTATAGCATAAAGTTCTTTTGCTGTCCATGTAATTTCAACAAGACTTTCTAGAGGGGCAGCAATATCCTCTGCTATCATCATCAGTAAGACCCTACATTCTAGGAGCAAAACCTTAGAATTAAATAGCCAAATAAAAATAGATAGAAATCAAATAATCAAAAAATGTGAGGTTGAAACCATTTTTAAGAATCACAATTTTCTTATCTACTAACAGTAAAGTCACAAAATTATTTTTTGTCACAGACTCATAGTATAGTAACTAAACTTTACCACTATAAAAGCAATGTCACAAAACTTTGTTTTGTTTGAAATGGAAGTCTCAATACTGTTTCACAAGGTTAGAGGTAAGGTCTGCGTACACACTCTCTTCCGACCCCACCTTCGGGATTTCACCGAATATGTTGTTACTTGTAGCAATAAAATGCCAGAAAAATTACCTGCTATAATAGTAAAATCACCTTGATAGGTAAGTTTTGTCTTTAGAATGGATAAAATTTAGTAACTTTACCGCTATAATGGGTAAATTTCAGTTGCTATGTGATAAAAGATAGTTCTATGACTTTACTGTTACAGTGGATAAGGTTTAGTGATATTAGAGTTAAACAACAACAACAAACCCAGTGCAATCTCACAAAGCGGGATATGAGAAGGGTAGAGTGTACGCAGATCTTACCCTTGCCTTACGAAAGTAGAGAGACTGTTTCCACGGCTCAAGAGAAACAAATAAATAAAAAAGAAGCAGAAACAACAAGTAGTAACCATAGCAAGCAAAGGTGATTGTCATTTGGAATTCTTGGTAAGAACCTCCGGTATATGGTTTCTCGAGTAGTCTACAAACTCCAATTTCAGTCTCTTTAACTACTGTTTGCAACAAATTATATGTGATACAAAAATAAATTGCAACCACAATATAAATATGAAGAAACATAATTTTATTGATAAAATAATGCGAGTACAATTCTGTTTGTTCCCTTGATCTTCTCTCCTAATTATCTCCGTGATTCGAGGGTTGGAGTAGCGTATTACTCGAACGTAGGATGATGCGAGCTTTCATGGATTTCTTTGATATCCATGAAGTATGTTGTGGATCTTCTTGAATTATTTGATTATGAAGAATTATCCGGCCACTTTTAGATCTCTTTGTTTCGAGATGATCTCCATCTTTTGAGATGCTTCTTCAAGGGAATATGTATCCCTTTATATAGGTGTGAGTTAGGGTTTAGGGTAGAGTAACCTCCAAGAAACCTAATAGACTCCTAGTATTTTAAGAGTCCTATAGTATCTTTAACTTAGGATTTGGCTTAATCACTTAAAATTTCAATGTCTACAAATGTCCCTACTTCAAGGTTTGTCGTGGTGTAGGCTTGCTGAAACTTTAAGACGAGACTTGAAGTACTCGACCATCACAACAAATGGTTTTGAAACTTGGAGTTTTCGATTTATAAGAGGAAGAGATGAAGGGCAGAACTGGTCCCACTGGGCGTGCCAATTTGTTTGCAACAAATTATATGTGATACAAAATAACTTGCAACCACAATATAAATATGAAGAAACATAATTTTATTGATAAAATAATGCGGGTACAATTCTGTTTGTTCCCTTGATTCTTCTCTCCTAATTATCTCTGTGATTCGAGGGCTGGAGCAGCGTATTACTCGAACGTAGGATGATGCGGGCTTTCATGAATTTCTTTGATATCCATGAAGTATGTTGTGGATCTTCTTGAATTATTTGATTATCAAGAATTATCCGGCCACTTTTAGATCTCTTTGTTTCGAGATGATCTCCACCTTTTGAGATGCTTCTTCAAGGGAATATGTAT
Source organism: Nicotiana undulata (assembly GCA_005239495.1). NCBI lineage: Eukaryota > Viridiplantae > Streptophyta > Magnoliopsida > Solanales > Solanaceae > Nicotiana > Nicotiana undulata. The sequence goes on along the minus strand of MDKH01182416.1, from coordinate 9,633 downwards.
CCCTTTATATAGGTGTGAGTTAGGGTTTAGGGTAGAGTAACCTCCAAGAAACGTAATAGACTCCTAGTATTTTAAGAGTCTTATAGTATCTTTAACTTAGGATTTGGCTTAATCCCTTAAAATTTCAATGTCTACAACTACTAAACTATCTTCACCTTCTTTAGCCGAGGGTCTATCAGAAACAGTCTCGGGTAGGGGTAAGGCTGCGTACATCCTACCCTCCCGGACCCACTTGTGGGATTATACTGGGTGGTTGTTGTTGTTGTTGTAACTACTAAACTATCTAAAAACTGAAAAATGTATAACCAAAACAACATTTTGATGCTATTTAAAGGTCTTAACAGAAGCTAAAGGACTAACCTGCAACTTTGCTGAAATTGAGCAGAGACACTGAAACTAAAACCTTATGTTCAACCAAATCACCATGTTGTAAGCATTCTATCAGCCGGGTGATAATAGCTAAAAAGGCAGATAGTTCAAACTCCGATACGGTCAGTGAGGCTAGTGCTGAGCTTAACCATGCAACTGTGGTTAGACAAATCCGGACCAATTCTGAGTTTCCAGAACCTAACCACTTTGAAAGAGCCTCTACGAATGACTTCTTTCCACTACCAATGAGTAATGCGGATGCATTTACCAACCACTTTTCCCTGGCCTCTTCTTCTTCATCCTCCATCTGACAATTTTTGAGCGTCAGTTCAGTACACTTTGCAATCATGGGAAAATAATACTTTTCGTGCAACACCCCAGACTTTAGACAGAGTCTCACATCGGTAAAACACAAGAGGGATGTTGGGTATATAAGTTAACAAACCTTAGACCCTAATGACGCGTTTTAAACCCGTAAGGGCCTAGGCCTAGAGCGGACAATATCACTATCGGGCTTGGCTGTTACATTTCGCTTCACCATATAAAGTTCACAATGCTCAGAGAATGAGGAGAATGTAAATGAATCAGTTTATGGTGCAATAATAAATAAAAGGACGGTACAATGATAGGGTATATAATTTTTTGGCTGGTCCTAAGTTCAATTAGTCCGAAGTGGTATTGTTGTAACTACTGGTGTAATATAAAGTTCAAGAGTGCAATAGCTAGTGAAGATCTTATATATAACAGGAGAAAAAGGTCAAAAGAAACATGACCAACTGCATCAATTTGATGAACCAGGAGATGAGTACATATAATTTTGTATTTCGATGAAAATATTTCTTAGATGAATTCAGTCAGGGAAAATGAAGAAAAATTACCTTCATAATAGTTGCATCAACCGGTGCATCATTCTCTTCCTCATCAGGATATTCCACGTCAAAACCTTCAAGAAATCCAGCTTGTTTTAGGATCCAATCCTCTGTCATAATCTTACCTGAGAAAGAAAAATGCCCTCCCAAAATAAGGAGTGCTTTGCAACATATTTCACTGCTCCTTTCATCCGATAAGCTGCTTTGTAAGGCCATAGTTATAGCATCAACAGCACCATCTCTGTATATGTTGGCCATTTCTGTGTCTGTCTGTAAAATTCAAATACCAAATTAGTTCCGACCTTAAAAATTATGCACGTCTTATAAACAAGTGACAAAAGCTACAACGACGATTCCTCAATCACAAACTAGATGGGATTTGCTATAGGCTATCTTGATTCATATATAAAAAATCTGCTTTATTCGAACACATTTCTTTTTGTACCAATGATGGTATATAATTTGTTTTTTAAGGAAAAAGTAAGAGTCCTCTTAAACTAGAAATTCTCCAAATCTCATACTTCTGCCCATCCGGTCCTAATCAAACTATAATAACAGCAAGTCATGATCTCAACTAGTTGCCCATATATATCATTTTCTTCCATTGTGTTATGGTTTTGGCCAAGACCAAATTAATATTGATATTATTTGTTGTCTCTCACGTTGCTAGTATTTGTGTTTTGTTTTTTGTTACAGATCTAGTGTCTATGAGCGGAGTGTCTCCCGTAAACAGCCTCTCTACCTCCTCCGGGGTAGGGCTAAGGTCTGCGTACACTCTACCTTCTCCGGACCCCACTGGTGGGATTTTACTGGGTCGTTGTTATTGTTATTGTTGTAGTTCTTTCGAAGCACAACCTAGCAACCCGATTAGTATTAACATGCAGTTAAGGGGGGAATATCCAATAAAAAAATTTCCAAATTGCTGGATGTCTAGTTGCGCAGAGTCTAATCTGCTGACTGAGCTTGACATGCAATCTACGAGTTCAAGTGGAAAAAAATATTTGTGGTTCAGCAAAGAAACAAGAATCGGAAATGACATATGTATATACGAGAATTGAGAAACAAGAGAAGGTGTTTTCGCTAAGTGCCTTTGATATTCACTTAATAAATTATCCAAGATCAAAACTCCAGCAGTAACAAGCTCAAAGAAACTGAATTGGATATAAGCAGTATCGTAGAAGAGTATGACAACATTCATGAACTTCGTTTAGAGAGATCTTTAAATTTGAACCTACTAGAAGATCAAAGTGCAAGAGCAGCACGGCAACCATGGATCTCTGTTCACATGGACAATCCTGGAGATATGTCAGCAAATCTTGCATTGCTTTGACTATGTTATCTTTGTGAATGCCTTTTATGAAGAACTTTGCATCTTTTCTCCTGAAATATGGGAGCGCGGCACAGAGTTAACTAAAGCAATGCATTATCAATTTATCGTTACCCACTAAGACTGCATCATAATCCAGCAAATAAAGAGTATTTCAGACATCTTAATTGCAAAACAAGTTTCATTTAAATATATGTTTGGAACAATCTAGTCTCTTCAGAGATTCTTGTAGTATGCATGCCATAAGGTGAATAATGAGAACTCAGCTAATAATAGGAATATAAACTGAGTACCTGTTAAGGCAGATGAGTTCGGTCAGGAGTAAAAAAGCGTTTCTTCTCAATTCAAACTCTTCATTCTGAAGAAGATTGAGCAAACAAATCTTGTCAACATTTCTGGCAACTACATTTCTGCAATTATTGTCAGCTTCAATGCAAGAGCAAAGGATTCCGGAAACATATATCTTCTCCCTTTCCTTTCCACAATTAAATCTCTGGATTAGAAACTGTAAGCTTCCGAGGGATATAAGCTGCTCTAGAAATTCTCTTCTTTCATCCTGATTTAAAACAATAAGAAGTTGTTGCAACACGGAAACAACTATTTCATTCTTTAACCAACAGCGTTTCCCTGAATCGCCTGCCGCTTTAGAGAAATAGATCAGAAGATGCCTCCAATGTTCGGACCTCCAATTGGTGATAACACGCTTCAAAATGAAGTTACTATGGGGTACACTTTGACATTCTAACAATCTTCGCGTTACTGGACATGTTCTATTTCCTTTAGAAAACCAGCTTGTAATAGATGCTCTCTCAAAGGTTTGGCCAGTCTCAAGGGTAACTGGATCTTCAAAAAGAAGTCCAGTCAAAGGGCAGATAAATTCCTGTGGTATGTTTGCGGAAGATCTTCCAACATAATCTTCATAATCGACTCCTAAATATTTTGAAAGCATCACCATAAGCAATTAATCGATTACTGAATGTGAAGGGAACAGTCTCAAAGATGATTTTCACCTACCTTGAGCAGGAAGCAGTACCTCAGTTGGCTGCATTTTCAAAGTAAAATGGTGAGGTTACAACAAACAACAACAACAACAACCCAGTATAATCCCACAAGTGGGGTCTGGGGAGGGTAGTGTGTACGCAGACCTTACCCCTACCCTAGGGTAGAGAGGTTATTTCCAATAGACCCTCGGCATCTTTCCCTCCAAGGACTCCCCACCTTGCCCTTGGGGTGACTCGAACTCCCAACCTCTTGGTTGGAAGCGGAGGGTGCTTACCATTAGAGCAACACACCTTGTCAAAGTAAAATGGTGAGATTATAATGAAAAATTAAAAAGTATAGCTCCTCTTTTAATAATTGAGCAGAACAAAAGAGTTTAAAATGTTACTGTGCAATCAAGAGCCAAAGCAACTTCCGAAAATAGAAGAAGAGGAGGAGCAGCATGGATGATAGAATCCTCAGTCTCCTTTTGCTCAAAAGCTGCTTTCGCTATCCTGTTGAATATGAACTCCGTCAGATTTGCAGGTGCAAATGATTCTGGCATGTTCGACTTCAACGGAGTTGTTTCCTTCAGATCAGAGTTTCCAAATGTTTCCATGAAAAAAATTTCTTCTGGAGAATTCTTTCCGAAACCCTCTGCATCCCGAGCTGTTGATGCACCATACTACACAGAAGAACACCCCAGACCATAACTTGTCTTATGTAATATAAAATCTGAAAGGGAAAATAGTAATGTTTGGCAAGCATAGATCCTAACTCACTAGATCGAGAAATGCACAGAAAACTACTAAACTGATCCGACAGCTTTCACCCTTTCCTAATCATAGACACTATTTAACAAGAACAAACTGAACTGGCGTTAATTAATTTTGTAAGACCAACGAAAAAAGAAAAGGCATGTATGTTTATATTTATAAAGCTTATCATCCAGTTCAAGTTTTAGAACTGTCATTGAGAATTGGAAAGAGAGAAAATCATGAGCTACATCCACACCTAAATGAAGCATTTAAAAATAGCATCAAAGACTGAAGGAACAACGATATACAAGTGACTGAAACTGCTTCAAAAGTATCGATAAGAGTACAAGTAGGTTTACAAAGTCGATTCAGAAAAAACCAAGCTTATGCTGGATTATAGGAGCTAAGAGTCTACATCATTATTTAAAAAACAAATACCCCCAAAATTACAACCATAACCTAAAAATATTTATCACCTCAAATGGATCATAGATTATTTTATTTGCTTCAAATCTCACCGGCCAAATTTGGGCAGGAACTTAGCCAGGATTTAACCAACAGAATGTACACGTATTTGCACATTTTTGTCTAATCACGATCTATGTTTTTTTGTGAAATTATGTATTCAACACTTACTGAATCAACTATAGCACCAGGATCAACATCATGATCTATACACTTAATCACTTCAGCAGAGTATGTCAATGCTACCAGGTTTTCGGCAGCAAAACTAGAAGGCCTCCTCACACTAACTTCATAGCTTTCTTCCCGGTGCTCCTCTGATTCATTTTCTAGTTTATGTGAATGACGGAAAACTTCATCATACAACTTTTTGCTGACCACTGGCTGAGGTGAGAAACCGCCAACAGTACTACTTAAGCGGGAAGAGTTGCTAAAGGAACCTTCATACTGAACAGATACAGAAGGAATTTCAATAGATGGAAGTAATGGAATCTCAGCCCCTTCAGTTAGCCATTCCTTGTAGTAAACTGCAAACTGATAAGTACCTTTGTCCAGATTTTCGTTGTATATTTTTTCAAGAAACTTCAGCTTCCTTGACTTATTATGTAGATCACCAAGAAAATGAACTTCTGAATCATACCAGACCTTCAAATGTGAAAGATGAAGAAGAAATATGTGATCCCACAACCCCGGCAACAAATTAGTCCTTGCCTGAAAAGGTGAATCACAGAAAACTTGCAGTAAGTGCTTTGCAGCTATACGATCCTTCTTCTGTATCTTATATATGACACTGAGATACAGATGAGCACAAGCTGCCAATTTAGAATTGGGAATACCAGAAGTAAATCCATCTCGTAAATCGTTTGAGTTCAACCCTGTAATTACACTAAGCTGAAGTGAGGCTTTCTTAAGTTCATTTTCGTTCGCACAATCCTCTGCTGATCTTTCTACTGTTTCAATTGCTTGTTCAAGAGTAGCTAGGACCTTGCTTTCAGTATTGAGGCCTTCTTCTAGTCCAACAAAATTTAGGGATGCGAAACTATTGTGACGAAGTGATGTCCTAAAATCCTCATCTACGAGAAAACGTTTTATGTATCCACTCAAGATAGAGATTACAGCCTGAACAGCAACTTCATCAAGAGCAGGAATAACTGCAGCGTGCTCAATCTCAGCTTTTTTTAGGCTTCTAATTGCATCATAATGTTTCTGATAATCATCTCTAAAGCTTCGATGTCCTGAAAGAAGTTTACCAGAATTATTGAGACATTTTGTTGTTGCTTTTGTATCTTTTCTGAAGGATTGTCGCTTTCCTTCTTCTTCCTCACTTCTGCTAGAAGATCTGCCTTCACCACTCCTTCTGTAAGTTTGATTTGAGCATATATGATTGTATCTCGAACCATTTCGCTCTCCAACCTCAACTATCTCATTGCTTTGAGAAGCATCAGCAGCTAGCAATTCATCAAAAGAACTAATGCTTATTCTCTTAACATCCGATGATAGATCGCACGAGCCCATTCTGTGCTTAGTTTCCTTCTTTTGCCTCCTGTCTGCAAAATTGACACTTGGAGTCTTATCTTTCAAGTCATGCCACGGGATAGCAGATTTTGTCCTCTCAGTTTTTCTTGAGCCTGATGAAGACACAGGTTTATGAGGTTCTTGAAGTGGGTAAACAGGTCCACATCTTGCCTTTGTTCCGGATGAAGCTCTAGGCACTGTTTTTGACATCTTCCTATCGAATCCTTCCTTAGCGAGGAGGTCCTCGAGTGACATGGCCATCTTCACTCAGATTAGAATATCAAACCACCTAAATGAGAGCAAACAAAAGAGATAGTTCAATTCCAATTAATGTGATGATTCTACCACTGGAAATCCTTAAAATAAAAACACAAGTTTCAAATACCTTACTGTGTTGCTTTAAATATAGTCATTTCCTCAACAGATGTCTGCAATCACACAAATAAAACACATACAGAAAACATCAAAACTCTGAATTGCACAGGTCACGTACTTCACACCAAAAGAACATCTCTAGATGCTTAAACCGCATTTCATCAGAAGGGGAAAAGAACGATACAGAAAAAGAACCTTAGATTTGAATAACAACTTAAGTTTCACAAAACTAGTATTGAACGCCTTAGTATCTGCTCCACCAAAAGAGATCAAAACAAGGCAAAACAAAATAACTTAAATAAATAAACCTGTTAACATTAGAACTTTACAAATATCAACTTTATTCTTCTTCTAATCAAAACTCAGTTCTAAAGTTACTCTAACTAAACATGAACATGTCATCGACAAGAATTCGGAAAAGTATTTTTTTTGATAAGGAAGAATTCGGAAAAGTATTAAAATGTCAATTCCATATCTCTTCTAACCAACAACAACCACCAACCAGCGGAATCCCATAAGTGGGGTCTGCGGAGGATAGTGTCTACGCGGACCTTACCCCTACCTATGAAGGTAGAGAGGTTGTTTCCGAATATCACTTCTAACCAAAACCCAATATTCCAAAGTCAATACTCCAACTTTGCTTTGCAACATACCCTCCAAGAACAAAAAGGGCATAATCAAGAAACATAAATATGAGCAAACCTTAAAAGTATAAGTGTGAAAAAGAAGTACCTTTCAGCTTGTATTATCGTCCATCAAAAGACCCCATAAACCAAACAAGAAAAACACATAAAACCCACCAACACCCGGTGATTTCCTTTTAGTTTTCTTGGTTGGAAATTTGGATTAGGAAAACTATAAAAATGTCAGTTCCATCTTTCTAACCAAAACCAAACATTCCAAAGTATATCTTAACTATGCAACATACCCTACAACAACAACAACTACTACGTCTTGACTGTATGAATCCTCACTCACAATGTTTCTCCATTTAAGCTCATGTTATAAGCTATGCAACTTACCCTACAACAACTACGTCTCGATTATATGAATCCTCACTGATCATGTTTCTCCATTCATGTTATAAACTATGCAACTTACCCTACAACAACAACTACGTCTCGACTATATGATTCCTTGCTGACCATGTTACTCCATTTAAGCTCATGTTATAAACTATGCAAAATACCCTCCAAGAAAAAAATAGGAAACATTCAAGAAATACAAATTATGAGCAAAAGGAAGTACCTTTCAGCTTGTATTATATTCCATTAGGAGACCCAATAAACCAAACAATAAAAACACATAAAACCCACCAAGAACCAGTCAATTTCCTTTGATTTTTCTTGATTGGAAATTTGGATCGAGTAAAACAAACAAAAGGGGTATAAAATCTTCCAAGAAAAACTGAGATGCTTATGAAAGGGAAACTCAAACGCCATTGAGTGGATAAACAAATGAATGAAAACAGAAGAAACAACAAAAACAGAGGAAATTGCTCAAAGGTTACACTAGGCAGCAATGGAGAGAAAGGAGAGAAAAAAGACAAAGAAAAACTGACAAAATTAGAAAATGCGCCAAGTACAATGGGAATTTCTAGTAACAACAGTCACTTTCAGTGTACAAGGTACAACTATGTTTGCTCTTAGTACAAGACCCATGATGCATATGTTTATCTGGCTGAAGCTTTCAACTGCCGTTCCTTCCGTCGCTTTCAGAAAACAAATAGTAGTAGTAATTTCTTTTAATAAGAAATAAAAATAAATACATTTGCAAATTACATAGGAGAATATTTTTCGGATTAATTGGACTTTACCTTCCTATACGCTATTTTAAAATTTATTACCCTCCCGCTCAAGTTTTAATTATATAATATATATATATATATATATATATAATTACTAATTATATATATTTTTAGGCATTTAATGATAATAATTAAATCTTAAAATCACTCTAATGTCTATATCTCACTTTCTCCACGTTTCTCTCTCCACCCCCTCTGGTATCTTTGGTATCTCCCTCCATTAACGCCTTATTTTCACTCTTCTTCAAATATTCCTTTACGTTTTTTCACTCTTCTTCAAATATCCCTCTATATTTTTTCACTCTTCTTCAAAAATCCATCTTCATTTTTATAGATTCAAGCTCTAAATACTCTGTCACACACCTCCATTAACGCATGTTGCTTGCTTAACTTTCAATGAAGAAGAAAACACTTTCGAAGATCAGCCCTAATTATAGTAAGAGAGCAACAATTCCACCATTAACAATCATTAAAAAGCTTTAAATTTGAATTTTGATTTTCAAAAACCATTATTTGTTTGGATTGAGTGTTATTGCAAACAATTAGGAATATCGTTTGGAGTTTATATCTCAATTTTGAGGGTGTTTTGAGGAAGATTAGACTTGATTTTGGCTAATTTTCATATTGAAACTCGAAGAAGAAGAAGACATGACATACATTATACTTGAGCAATTGTAGTAAAGTTGTAGTAAAATTGTAGAAAAATTGTATTCTGTTGTTTATATATATATATATATATATATATATAGTTGAACAATATTGTATAAAAATTGTATTTAAGTTGTATGATATTGTAATTGTATATAACTGGATATAAATAATGTATGAAAGATGTAGATAAGTTGTGTAATATATAATTAGTTATATGAAAATTATTTTTACTATGTATAAATCAGATATAAAATATAAAAAAGACTAGTATAAAATTTGTATAAAAGATATGATATCGGAATTGTATATAATTGGGTAGAAATATTGTATGAAAATTGTGGATAAGTTGTGTCACGACCCAAAACCGGTCCAGGTCGTGATGGCGCCTAACGGCGAGGTCAGGCAAGCCAACGAACAGCAATAACAATGAAAGTGCGGAATACAATAACGACATGGGACAAGGTCGTAGAAACAAGCTGAACCACAGCTAGGCCCAATACATATACAACCCCGATAACTACA
>ML292519.1:0-27610 GCA_005239495.1 Nicotiana undulata | reverse complement strand
GTTCTTAGTTGTGCTGCCTTACTATCTATTTTAATCTGGTAACTCTCCTTGTGAATCTAATTTCATGCCTTATGGCATCGAGGGTCGGGGTTATGTTTCTTTTGTTATGATAAAAAGGTATTGCTCGCACTCCTTGTGATATTTTCTCCTAAACGATCATCTACCTGCTCTGCTTGTCCATGTGACTAGGTAACTTGGGTTACTCTTCTCCGATAAGTGCATCAAGACTACTCGCCCTTTCATAATTATTCATATGGTCACTTCGAGGCCTTATTCTACACTAGCTCGTAATGATTTTGAGTACTTTCTCGCCATTGTCGATGACTTTCTAGGGCTACGAGGGCATGTCTCATGGGTTCCAAAAGTAATGATTTTCCTTAAAGTTCAAGCTTAAATTGCCATAATTTCAAATCAAAGTGTGTCCCATTTTCGAAAGTCTTAAATGGGTCGGATTTGATGAGGTTATGTGACTTTATGCTCACTCGTCTTCTAGGAGTATTGACAACGTCATGGACATGTATGGGAAGTTTTGCTACCTCTGGCATTCCACCGCATTGGGATGGGGTAGATTGTTCTAATTAGGATAACCTCATAAGTAGATGACTTCTTTTCCATCCTCATGCGCTTGTGTCATAGAGTCCTTGTGTCTCTTATTGTTAGGAATGAAATCGAATTCCATGTATTTCATTTGCGGCCTCAATCACACCCATGTTGCAAGAGTCTTACCATTTGAGCTCAACTATTTACCTTACACTCAGAGACACAACTGGTGTATCCTACTTGATCAGTTCTTTAAAGTCTCAAGTTCACATACATGGTATCCACTTTATCTAAGAGTAATAGTTACCAATATGCTTCACTTATCTGATAATTGATGTAGTCACCTGGATTAAACCATGTCGGCATCGTTAATATAGATCATTGTGTCTCTTAGCATATAACCTCATAAAAATACTCTGCTCAGCACATTAAAGGATTCCGGAATAATTCCAGCCCAATATTGAACTCCGTTGCTCCTCACTGTATTTGGCCTATTTTAGTATTGAAAGTTCAAATGTGTCAAAGTCACCTTGTGATTACATATACTCAGTAGGTAATTTTATGGTCAATTTATTATAGCACATCTTAGAGAAATCATGAAGGTCACCACGAGTTTAGTTTGGGTGTTCGCATAGAGATTTAGAATTCAGGAAGGTAAACCGGTTATTCTCAATGTTTTCCCCTATAGATGTTATGTGAATTGATAATGAAGGGTACATAAGCGCATTTCCCATTAGGTTGCACTAGGAGTATGATGTTTCTCATGTATTTGTGTTTTCATATGTCTATGTCTAAGAAGGTAGTTGGAAGATCCTTTGTGTATCATTTTGGTGTAGATTATTGAAGGTGAAGTTAATGGGTAGTTAACTTATGCGAGGTATCTAGCTGTCATCCTTGTTAGGTAAGTTTAAGGGTTGGGATTGCTTCCGTGAATGTGTAATAGCAAATCTTGTAAGTCGAGGCGGCCACCTTGAAGGCCGAAAGTGTCGAGGAAGGAAAATATTTTTCCTTGATTGTATATCAATTAGTTTTGACTCGAAAGGTACCATATAGGTGTTATGATCTAAAAATGTGCATTCCATGTTCAGGTGTCTTTATGGTAATGTAGTTCTTGTGATGTTGAGATTAGTGTTATGGGTATATACATTGTGGTGCTTTGTTGAGTTATTGATGAGTTTTAAAGATGGTTTTGGTGGTTCGCTGACAGGTGGATAGGCCTAGTTACAAAGGAGATGCTGCCGAAATTTCTGAAAAATTTGGGAGTTAGTCAAAATTTAGGGACTTGAGGTAGGATAGAAAAGAGATATGTTATGTTAGGTGTTTTGGGTCAAGCTCTACCTCTCATTCGAAGACGAATGATCCTAAGTGGGGGAGAATGTAAGGCCCCGGAAAATTTTACAAGCGATATAGAATTCGGGGTAGTAGGTAGAATAATTGTAATATTTTTATGTACTTTAAATATGATGTAAATGAATTGGATGTGGTTAATAAGTGTGTGAGTCATATAATAGTGAGGTGAGGTCCAAGGGGAAGCCTAAGTCTAGGCCAAATGGGAGAATTCAATAATAGGATAAAATCCCAAAGGTACTTGCACTAGTACTCACTTTGAAGGAGAATATCTAATTCTGTATAAGGTATATGTGATGAATAGACTATCAAATGAACGGCCTTCGAGTCTAATTTCCAACTCTTCAAACCGTTCTTCATTTAGACATTCCTACGCAAAGTTATGGTCACATTACCGAAGGCTGGGAAAACGCGATCCTGTGTCGAATCTGCGATCGCAGAATCAAAATGCGGTCCGCATTTTTGATCTGCGATCGCAAATCTGGTCGCAGACCGGGCCAGTGTAGCCCAGTTTTGGGCAGCGATTATGTGATTCTCTCTGCGGCCCGCATGTGTGTTCTGCGATCCATTCTGTGATCGCAGACCTTGTTACGGAGGCTTATTTTTCCTATTTTCATAACCCGGCCTCATTTTCCTAAATAGGTTTAAGGGCTTCATTTAGGGTCATTTTCTACTGGTTTTAGAGAGAAATGAGAGCATATAGAGAGAGAAATAAGGGGCCTAACTTCATAATCATCCAAATCTTGCTCAAGTCTTCAAAAATCAAGAAAGATAATAATAGATTGTCCTCCATCCGGGTAAGTCCTACTTCCAAAAATTCCATGCAAGAGGTTAAGGGTTCAAATATGTGGTGGGGGTTAGAAATAGGCCATGCATGTGGGACTAAGTTGTAGTATGTGATGTTAAAGAACTAATTTGGGTAGTTCATGTTAAAATTGGTTGAGGGAAGAAGGAATTACCATTTCTAAACCTTGTAGTCTACTTCACATGTTAGGTGTTTGATGAAATTCCTAAGAGAGTTACACCATGGGTAATCTTCCTAATTATTAATCGATTTCCGCTATCTCCTTATAGATTGTTATGGCTAGAGGTGTTGGTGTATTGTCTAAACTTAAGGAAAAGCTCTTTGAGGTATGTATGGCTAACTTTAATCTTTGTAAAATCGCTTTGTGGTGTCCGAGCATACGATACGTGTATTGGTGTGAATATGTGCAAAGCTCGTTAATTATTGAATACCTCGGTATGAAAGGATGTACTACCAAATGAAAGAATTATTAACGAATCCAATTGTTGAATGTATGTAAGTGCTAAATGCGGTGTAGTAAATAATTAAAGGGAAATGTGGATTTATCTAATGGAACTATATGTTGATGCTCGTTATGTGCATGAACTTATCAATGTGAAGGAAAGTGGTACTAAATGAGTGAAAATGGTAATGAACTCATATGTTGTAAGTATCCAAGTGTTGAGGGATGTGTAGTGAATGATGGGAAAGAAAAGTGAATTGAATTGACTAATCTAAAGGGTTATGGAGTACCGTACATGACTCACTGCTTGGTAGAGATTATTGTGCCTTTGCTTTCATATGGCAATTCGGTTGTTATGAATTTACATTCTTGATGATGAAAATCTTTGTGACTGAATTGATTGATTGATGTTGCTATGAAATACATTGTTGAATTGCTACGTGTTAATTGCCTGAGTATGTGTAAGTTGGGTGTTCTAAATATGTTGAGGCATGATGCCCTATTCTCTGATTGTCTAGTTGAATTCCATGTGTTATGTTATTCGGAATTGTGAAAGGATAATTTACTTGTGAATGTTTTACAATGTGTAAGGTTGGCTAGAATACTCTAATTATGTCGGTATGAAGGATTGGTAATAAACCCAAGTATGTGAATATGACTAAGTGCTAAGGGTTGTGAAATGATATGATTATACTACACTGATTATGTTGATGTCTTGTATGACTCGTTGTTTTGGGCAAGATCTGTTGTGACTTGAAAACGTATGGGTGGTTGAATGTATTGAAATTATATCCTTATGATGAAATCTTTTGTGATTGAATTGTGAACTGTCATTGTTGATATGAGATATGATTGTCTGGTGGGATGGGGCTGCGCGCCGCAACAGGAGGGATAAGGGTGATATGTGAGAAATGATAAGGGTGTGATGTGATTGTCCGGTGGGATCGGGTTGCACGCCGCAACAGAAACACAACAAATGATTCTGATTGTCCGGTGGGATCAGGTTGCACGCCGCAACAGAAACACAATAAATAATTATGATTGTCCGGTGGGATCGGGTTGCACGCCGCAACAGAAACATAATAAATGATTGTGATTGACAGGTGGGATCGGGTTGCGTGCCGCAACAGAAGAGATAAGGGTGGAATGTTGAGAAGGGATAAGGGTGGAATTGTTATTGTGATTGTGATGAAGTGAGAATTGTGGAACTTCCATTGTGTTTCTTTCTATATCTTTGTGCAGTGATTGTGTGAACTCTCTGTCTGTCTCTTGCCTATGCATTGTTGAGTTTACTTAGAGTAAGTTTTTTCATACATACTAGTGTTGTGGACTCTTGATGTTGGTTGTTTCCATTTTCTGTGCAATGCTTGTGAGTTCTATTACTGTCTCTTATTTGTGTATTGCTTGATTGTACCTGGGATAAAGTTTGTTCATACATACCAGTACAATTCAAATGTACTGCCATCCCTTTTGCCGGGAGCGCTACATTCTTATGATGATTGTAGGTTGTTCAATAGCAGGTAAGTCAGCCCACCGACAGTAGTGCCTCATCTCCATTCCGTCAGTTGCATTGGGGAGCCCCACTTCCTCTCGGGGCCATGTGTGGTTCATGCCACCTTCTTTGAGTTTATTATGTATTGTAAGGTATAGTCAGGGCCTTGTCACCGGCAAGTATTGGTTAAGTTCCTAGTATTCGTAGAGGCTCCGTAGACACAATGTGGGTAGTGTACATATGTATTTTGGGTAAGTAATGGTACGGTTCGGAATCGTGATCCACGTTGGTAAAAGTTGTATGTATTTTGTAAGTATTTGGTATCATATGTTGATATTGATAAAAAGTAGAAATGAATTCAAGTTGTAAGTTTCTGCTTAAGTCTAAATGGCTACTTCACATGAATAATGTATATTGAAATCACGGGGTAACGCGTGGGATAGGAAAGGCAATTCCAGGTCTGCTTGAATGGGGTCCTCCGGTTGAGCGCCGGTCGTGCCCCTCGGTTATGGGGCGTGACACATTCCTTCAAGATTGCAAAGTTTTCATAAAGAACAATAAATAGTTTTAGCTTACCAATTCAAGGCCGAAAAACAGTAAATAAGATGTTTGTTTGCTTATAAGTGTATGTATGAATGAATATGTATTTTGATTATCATGTTTCCTATTATTCATCAAACTGAAAAGTAAAGATCCTTAAGACTTACCTGAATTTTCTAAACTACTGACCCCCCTATAAATTAGTCATAATTAGGATTGGCCAAAGAGTTAAATGATAAATCGGGCTAAAACAAGGCCATAGCCCAAGAATCTTGTCCTTTACGCTAGGAAATTTGATCTTAGATAATCTCCTCTAGGCAAAACAATACCTCTTTTAGTTTGAGCTTCAATATGAAATACCAAATTACCATAATCTACACTCGGGAGTGGAAACTCATGCCCCCGACCCTCGATTCCAAACAATTAATGAAACACATATAGCAATCACGGGTGCATTTCATGTGACGTGTTTGCCATGTGCTCAAAAACAACAAGTGTACGCCATTGTAACTTGTCCAAGATAAATCCATAAACGTATCAATTGATCTTAAAACTAAAATGCTTCTTCGAATAGAAAACTTGAAGAATAACCGAACATTGCCTCAAATAGGCGTTATAAAACCATCACGACCATAGTTCTGACTACGTAATCTACACTCGGGTGCGACAACTCATGTCCCTGACTTCAACTTCAAACTATATTAAAATCACGTGTTGCAATTGCGGGTGCATTCCATGTGGCGTAATTATAACATGTCCAAAAGCATAACAAGCGCACGTTCTCGTGATTTGTTTTCAAGATAAATCCATACTGATAAAAATCGGTTAAATTTCCAAGGGTTTAAATATACAATAGGCTAAGGCACGTAAATAATCAGATAATTTAGGCCAAACAATAATAGTTGAGCGACCGTGCTAGAACCACGGAACTTGGGAATGCCTAACATCTTCTCCCGGGTTAACAAAATTCCTTACTCGGATTTCGGGTCGCAGATAAATCAAAACAGAGTCAAATCTTCCTCGATTTGGGATTTTCAAAACAAAACGGTATCCCGGAGCATCGTCAAAAATCCGGGTGGCGACTCTTAAATAATAAATAAATCCCAAATCCGAATAATGTCACTTTAATTGGAAAAACTCCCTCATTACCCCTTCATTAATCCGGGTAGTGAAAAAGGAGGTGTGACAGCGCTCAGCGCGTTCTTATTTACTATGGTGATGGACGCAGTAACGCACCATATCCAATGAGAGGTGTCATGGTGTATGTTTTTCGCTGATGACTGACAGATGAGATGCGAGGCGACGTTAGTGGGAGACTGGAGGTATGGAGGCAGGCCTTGAAGTCCAAAGGTTTAAAGTTGAGTAGGACTAAGACAGAATATGTGGAATGTAAATTCAGCAACGTGACGGGGGAAGTAAATGTGGAAGTCAGGCTAAACTCACAGGTCATCCTCAATAGCTAGCTTGTTGTTAATCACTAAAATGTAAAGGAACTGGTTAATAAATCTGTAACGTCGGCTTTCCTTGCATGTGTAATGGAAGGTGCCATCACGGTCCCGACGTGGGAATTCCGAGTCGTGATAAGGTTGTCTTAGAGCACTAGGTTGCCTAGGTCTCACAATTCATGAACGGGCTTAGTAGAGTTTGGGGGATCGGTACAGAAACGTATGTTCTTATCTCCAAGAGGCTATAAAGTTTAGGAACAAATTTCACTTCTTTTCTTCTTTGTCATGCGATTTTGTTTTCTCAATACTGATTGAACTCCTCTACTCTTATTCTCTCATAGATGGCGAGTACACATACCCCTTCTTCAACTGAGCAGCAGTCAGAGCCTCCAGTGGCAGATCCTACGAGGGACAGAGGCCGAGGCAGGA
The DNA here is from genome assembly GCA_005239495.1 of Nicotiana undulata. NCBI lineage: Eukaryota > Viridiplantae > Streptophyta > Magnoliopsida > Solanales > Solanaceae > Nicotiana > Nicotiana undulata. Next base: position 20,570 of record ML292519.1, on the reverse strand, counting down.
GCACTGTTCCTCCTTGAGCCCGAGCAGCAGCCCCAGTATTGGAGCCTCAGGTAGAGTTCGACGAGGAAGTTTCAGGCCAGACTGTTCCTACCGAACCAACTCAGGTCCTGAAAGGGTTCATTTCCACCCTAGTGCTTCAGGAAGCTTTGGTCCGCTTGGTAGGCCTTATGGAGAGTGTGGCCTAGGATGCATTTCCCAGTTTGACGAGGAGGTTTCAGTCCAAGCTGTTCCAACTGGGCCAGCTCAGGTCCCGGAGGGGTTCATTGCCCAATAGTGCTTCAGGATGCCTTGGTCCGTTTGGTGGGCCTTATGGAGAGTATGGCCCAGACTGGCGCATTTCCCATGGCACCAGCTGTCTCTCAGGCTGGAGGAGAAGCCTAGACTCCTACTACTCACACTCCGGAGCAAATAGCTCCCCAGTATCAGACTCTAGTAGCTCATCTAGTCGGAGTCAATCACCTGGTTGTTGTGGTGCAGACCAATGATGGGGCAGCTATTTCTTCTGAGGCTTTGTGGAGATTTGATAGGTTTACCAACCTATTCCTAGTCCATTTTGGTGGTTCTACTTAATAGGATCCCCAGGAGTATCTTGACAACTGTCATGAGGTGCTCTGAAACATGGGTATATTGGAAACCAATGGGGTCGGCTTTGTATTTCAGATGATTGGTTCCGCCAAGAAATGGTGGAGGGATTATTTGTTGACCAGACAGTTGGGTCGCATGCTCTTACTTGGGACCAGTTCTATCATCTCTTCCCAGAGAAGTTTCTTCCTATCACCTTGAGAGAGGAGCATCGCCGTTAGTTCGAACGTCTTCAGCAGGGCAGTATGATTGTTACTTAGTATGAGACCCGTTTTGTGGTTTTGGCCCACCATGCCCTTCTTCTGCTTCCCACCGAGAGAGAGGGTGATGAGGTTTATTGAGGGACTTTCTCAACCTCTTAGATTGAAGATGGCTAAGGAGATTGGGAGTGAGATTTATTTTTAGGTGGGCTTCCAATGTTGCCAGGCGAGTCGAGATGGTTCTTAGACAAGGAGGTCAGGGGTTCGATAAGAGACCTAGTCATTTTGGTGGGTTCAGCGGTGCCTCATCTGGAGGCAGGGGCATTTTTGGTAGAGGCCATCTTCCCAGGTCATTTCATTCAGTGCTTCAGGCATCCCAAAGTGCTTCAGGGAGTCGTGGTCCTTATGTGCCTCTTTCTGGACAGCCACCCTACAGTGCACTACCAGCTCCTATCAGTGCACCTCTTATTCATAGTTATTACCGTGGTCATCCGGCCGGTTCGGGCCAGTCTCAATTTTCATAGCCACAGTACTAGGATGGATATTTCGAGTGTGGCGACTAATGGGCAAATAAGGAGGACCTGTCCGAGATTATTGGGCACTCCACGACAATATCAAGGTTATCGTGCCATGGTTCCGGCATCAGTTGTTGTACCGCCTTCTCAGCCAGCCAGAGGCAGGGGTGAGGCAGCCACAGGTAGGGTCTAGACTGTTAGAGGTTGAGGTGGGGCCGTTAGAGGTGGAGGTCCGCAAACTAGAGGTTGTCCCGGGAATATGGTTCAGAGTGGTGGGGCCCAGCCCCGATGTTATGCTTTTCCAACCCAACTTGAGGCTGAGTCATCCAATGTTGTTATTACAGGTATTGTTTCAGTTTTCAGTAGAGATGTTTGAGTTATATTTGATCTGGGGTCTACTTACTCTTATGTGTCATCTTATTTTGCTTCATATTTGGTTGTGCCTCGTGATTCTTTGAGTTCCCCTATATATGTGTCCACACCTGTGGGGGATGCTATTGTTGTAGATCGTATGTATCGTTCATGTGTGATCACTATTGGGAGTCCTGAGACTACTTTAGATCTTCTACTCCTCGATATGGTTGATTTCGATCTCATATTGGGTATGGATTGGTTGTCACCTTATCACGCTATATTGGACTGTCACGCCAAGACGGTGACTTTAGCCTTGCCGTGATTGCCTCAATTGGAGTGGAGGGGGAATCCTAGCCATTCTACCAGCAAGGTTATACCATATATGAAGGCTCGGTGTATGGTCAAGAAGGGGTGTTTAGCCTATCTGGCTTATGCCCATGATTCTAGTGCAGAGGATCCTTCTATGGATACCGTGCCCGTTGTTCGTGAGTTTCCAGAGGTATTTTCTGCAGACCTGTCGGGGATGCCACCCAACAAGGATATTGACTTCTGTATTGGTTTGGCTTCGGGCACTCAGCCTATTTCCATTCTGCCATACCGTATGGCGCCGCTAGAGTTGAAAGAATTGAAGGAACAATTGTAGTATTTTCTTGATAAGGGCTTCATTAGACCTGGTTTCTCGCCTTGGGGTGGAACGATGTTGTTTGTGAAGAAGAAATATGGGTCTATGATGATGTGAATAGATTATCGGCAGTTGAAAAAGGGACCATCTAGAACAAGTATCCATTGCCGATGATTGATGACTTATTTGATCAGATTCAGGTTGCCAAGGTGTTTTTGAAGATTGATTTGAAATCGGGCTATCATCAGTTGAGGGTTAGGGCATCTGATGTCCCTAAGACAGTTTTCCAGACTCGTTACGGGCATTATGAATTTCTAGTGATGCCTTTTGGGTTGACAAATGCCCCAGCAACATTCATGGATTTGATGAACCGAGTGTTCAAGCCTTTTTTTGAATCCTTTTTTATTGTGTTTAATGATTACATCTTGATCTACTCCCGCAGTCGAGAGGGGCATGAGCAGAACCTTAGGATTGTGCTTCAGACTCCAAGAGACAGCCAATTGTATGCTAAATTTTTGTAGTGCAAGTTTTGGTTGGATTCAGTCACTTTCTTGGGCCACGTTGTATCCGCAGAGGGCATTTAGGTAGATCCTAAGAAGATTGAGGCAGTTCAGAACTGGCCTAGACCTACTTCAGCCATGGAGATCATGAGTTTCTTGGGTTTAGCGGGTTATTACAGTCGGGTTGTGGAGGGGTTTTCGTCTATAGCAGCCCCGTTGACCAGGTTAACCCAGAAGGGTGCCCCGTTCAGTTCGTCAGACGAGTGTGAGGCAAGCTTTCAGAAGCTCAAGACAGCTTTGACTACACCGCCAGTGTTGGTGTTGCCCTCAGGTTCAGGATCATACACGGTATATTGGGTTGCTTGCCGTGTTGGGATTGGTGCGGTATTGATGTAGGAGGGAAGGATGATTGCATATGTGTCATGGCAGTTGAAGTTTCATGAGAAGAATTACCATGTCCATGATATAGAGTTGGCAGCCATTGTTCGTGCATTGAAGATTTGAAGGAACTATCTTTATGGCGTGCCGTGGGAGGTTTTCACGGATCATCGCAGCCTTCAGTATTTTTTCAAGAAAAAGGATCTCAATTTGAGGCAGATAAGGGACACAGTTCGGCACGATGGTTCCAAGCAGGTTATTGTTGGATATGACGGAGTCTTGACGATGCAAAGTCGTGTTTGTGTGCCTAATGCGAAAGGACTTCATGAGTTATTCTTGAGGAGGCCCACAGTTCCCGATATTCGATTCATCTGGGCGCCGCCAAAATGTACCAGGATTTGCGGCAACATTATTTGTGGAGAAGGATGAAGAAGGATATAGTTGCTTATGTCGCTCGGTGCCTGAATTGTCAGCAAGTGAAGTATGAGCATCAGAGACCAAGTGGCTTGCTTCAGCAGATAGAGATTCCTGAGTGGAAGTGGGAGCGTATCACTATGAATTTCATTGTTGGACTCAGAGGAAGTTTGATGTCGTTAAGGTCATTCTGGATAGGCTGACTAAGTCAGCGCACTTCATTCCTGTGGCAGGTACCTATTCTTCGGAGTGGTTGGCAAAGATTTACATGCGTAAGATCGTCCGTCTTCACGGTGTGCCTATGTTTATCATCTCTAATCGAGGTACTCAGTTCACCTCATACTTCTAGAGGGCAGTACAACGTGAGTTGGTTACGCGGGTTGAGTGGAGCAAAATGTTTCATCCTTAGACGGATTGACAGTCTGAGCATACAATTCAGATCTTAGAGGATATGCTTCGTGCATATGTTATAGACTTCAGAGGATTGTTTGATCAGTTCTTGTCCCTTCCAGATATCACCTACAACAACAGCTACCAGTCGAGCATCCAGATGGTTCCCTATGAGGCACTATACGGTAGGCGGTGTCGGTCGCCAATTGGGTGGTTTGAGCCGTGAGAGGATCGATTACAGATCTAGTACAGGATGCCTTGGATAAGGTCAAGATTATACACGATCGACTTCGCACAGCTCAGTCCAGGTAGAAGAGTTATGTTGACCATAGAGTTCGTGATGTTGCATTCATGGTCGGGGAGAGAGTGTTGCTTCGCGTATCACCCATGAAGGGTTTCATGAGGTTTGGAAAGAAGGGAAAGTTGAGCCCTAGGTATATCGGACCTTTTGAGATTCTCGAGAGAGTGGGAGAGGTGGCTTACAGGCTTGCCTTGCTTCCGGGGTTATCAGCAGTTCATCTAGTGTTCCATGTGTCCATGCTTTGGAAGTATCGCGGTGATCCGTCCCACATGTTAGATTTCAGCTTTGCCCAGTTGGAAGGGGATTTGACTTATGAGGAGGAGCCGGTGACCGAGCCCGGTAGGTTTGTCAGTTGAGGTCGAAGAGTTATCCTTGAGTCCGAGTGTAGTGGATAGGTCAGCCCATCGAGACAGCTACTTGGGAGTCCGAGTCGAACATGCGGAGTAGATATCCTCACCTATTCACCAATTCATGTGCTTTTCTATGTCCGTTCGAGGATGAACGGTTGTTTTGGAGGTGGAGAATATGATGACCCGATAGGTCATCTTATGATTTAAACCTAAGTCTATGATCTGAAACCTTTAAAAGTCATATTTTAGCCTTCCTTGATTTGTGTGCATAGTCCGGGCGTCTTTCCAGAAAGCTTTTATGATAAAATTTGATAAAAATAAGAAATTTTGCCAAAAAACTTCATTTGAGTTGACTTCGGTCAACATTTTTGGTAAACGAACCCGAACTCGTGTTTTGACGATCCTGGTGGGTCTGTATCGTGATTTGGGACTTGGGTGTATGGCCGAAATCAAAATCGGATGTGTTTAGACTTGTGTGCATGTTTGGTTTGGATCCCCTATCACGACCCAAACCTATGGGCCGCAACGGGCACCTGATACCTTACTTAACCGAGTACCAACATACACATCTTTCTTATTGTACTCTCATTGGAAAATGGCCAAACGGCCACAACTCATAATGTATAACTATAAGTGGGAAAGCATTGTATCAATGAACCATCTTTCTTAAAACATGAATACATGTGAGCCGTCAAGGCCTCTGACATACTATACAAAAAGAACCTATGTCTACCAAGCCTCTAAGAGTATTTGGCATCAAATGGGACAGGGTACCGGCCTACCCATAAGTTTGTTGCAAAAGTGTAACACAATGACTCAGACTCGGCTACACTCCGAATGAGGTGGAGTCATACCGATCCTTCGTTGAATGCTAACCTTGTCTACTATGAGGGCTCATCAAATTGATTGTCTATACCTACAAGCATGAATGCACTGTCCCCGACAAAAGGACGTCAGGACGAATAATGTACCGAGTATGTAAGGCACATAAATAAGTATATAAAAGACATGGAAGAAAAATGGAGTAAATGACTCAACCTGCGATTCTGGATAACTCTATAAACCATGAAATACTTATAGTGTCATGCATATGTGTATGAATGTCATGTCGTGCATAGGTACATATGTTCATAACATCATCAAGCCTCTGAGGGCATCCCATCATATCATCTCGGCCATTGTGGGAAAAATCATCAACGTATACCAGCTGATCAGGCGGTGGTGCGTATATAACGTCATAATCTTTCCCATATCCCATATCCCATATACATATATACTAAATATACCTTCGGATAAACTTTATCAAATACGTATTTTTCTGAGACCCATGAACAAAAGATATAATAGTAATTCACATGGGGAATCAAGAATATAGACACCCCTAATATTCCTATGAATTGTAATTTATGAAAGTTGCGTATTTTGCTCGTTTCATTTGTATTANTATATATATATATATATATATATATATATATAATGCAATTTGGTCATGGGTCAATGTACATGTATAAATGAATGCAATGCATGAGAAGTACGTCGATAAAATCTCTTGGAATGTCATAAGACCATTATGCCTTTGAGTAATATCATGAAGTAAACCTTTTCAACTTACATATTTTTCCGAGACCCATGAACAGAAGATGTAATTATAAGACGCATGAAAATTCAAGAACATAGGCACCTCTAATACTTCTATGAATAGAATCATTTATGGATGTTGTGCATTTGCTCGTTTCGTTTGTGTCGTATAGATCATGCCAAAATGAAAGAAGGGATAGCCTTAACATAGCTGAACCAGTTCTCTTGGAAATCCCTATAACAGACGTCAATTGCGACAACACGTAACGACGGAACGAAGTAGGGGAAAATCAGTATAATATTCTTGAGAAAAATTGCATAGTACTTCCTTAAAACCGCAAAATCCCGTAGCTATTACGCAGTATAATTTCGTATAAGATTCTTGCTTAAGATCGTTACCTTGCGGAATTTTTAATCCATCTCCCTTAATGAACTTGATCACAATATTGTATAACTTTTCTTGCTGAAGCTATCAGTTGCCTAACACTTCAATATAAGTGTCACGACCCGAATTTTCTACCGCCGGGACCGTGATGGCGCCTAACCTTTCAGTTGCTAGGCAAGCAAACAATTAGAAATAAAATATGCTAACTCTTTAAGTAATTCGCTAAATAACAATAATTTAAAACATAATAGATTAAAGAAGTGGGGAAGTTCATAATAACCAAAATATTCGTACACAACTACCTAGAATCTGGTATCACACTTCACGAACTTCTAAGAGTTACTAAAAAAACTAGCTGAAGGAAAAATACAAATGTTTTCGAATAAAAGAAACTATAAACTGAAATAACTAAAAGGGGACTCCAGGGTCTGCGAACGCCGGCAGATCTACCTTGGATCTCTGGTGGGATTGAAGTCAGCTGCTCCAAACGGGATCAACTCGGTTCAGTACCGTAATATGCACAAAAAGCATAGAGTGCAACATCAGTACAACCGACCCCATGTACTGGTACAAGCCGAGCCTAACCTCGGTGAAGTAGTGACGAGGCTAGGACAAGGCACCAACATAAACTTGTGCAGTTAAGCAATGTACGGGCATAAAAACAAATAATAGAAGCTACACAGATAATAACGGGAGGGGGGAACATGTTGAGGGGAGTACAAGATCGTGAGAATGGTGGTAGCAAAAAACACAACAACAACATGCTTTACACCAATGGAAATATTAAACATAGCAAAAAAAAGTGCACAACATCACCCTTCGTGCTTTTACTCTCATAAATGAAAGAAACGATGATAATGAATATAAAATGGCACGGCATCACCCTTCATGCTTTACACTCTTCCTCACATGATAATAAATATGAAATGGCACAGCATCACCCTTTGTGTTTTACACTCTTCCTCACATAATAATGAATATGAAATGGCACGGCATCACCCTTCATGGTTTATACTCTTCCTAATATAACAATGAATATGAGATGATAATGAGTATGAAATGATAATGAATATGAAATGGTACGGCATCACCCTTCGTGCTTTACACTCTTCCACACCCAAACAACAAAACAATAACAATCGGGAGATAGAATTTTAAATAACAAGTCCCATTTCAACACTTAGTTTCACAACATCAACTCCACTTTGAGTCAATACTCAATCAATATCCAATTCAATAGAACATGGTAAGAATTTCCCAACATAAAGAAGTGAAAGATTGAAAGAAATGAGTTAAGAATTACTTACCAACCATTCCTGAAGCACACCGTGAAGACCTGCAGACCTGAAGCACACCGTGAAGACGAATGATCTCCCGAATATAAATCTCTACCAACCATTCCTAAGAATAAGTAAATGTCATAGGAATGAAGTGTGCTAACTTAGTTAGCCTATCCACAATGACCCAAACGGCGTCGAACTTCCTCTGGGACTGTGGTAGTCCAATAACAAAGTCCATAGTGATACGCTCCCACTTCCACTTAGGAATCTCCATCTGCTGAAGCAAACCACCGGGTCTCTAGTGCTCATACTTCACCTACTTACAATTCAAGCACTGATCCACATAAGCAACTATATCTTTTTTTATCCTCATCCACCAATAATGTTGTCGCAGGTCCTGGTACATCTTGTCGGCACCCGGGTGGATAGAATACTGAGAAATGTGAGCCTCCTTAAGGATCAACTCACGAAGCCCATGAACATTAGGCACACACACACGACCCTGCATCCTTAGAACTCTGTCCTCTCAAACGGTAACCTGCTTGGCACCACCGTGCCAAACTATGTCCCTAAGGACCAACAAGTGAGGATCATCAAACCGTCGATCTCTGATACGCTCGAACAAGAAAGATCGAGCGGCTGTGCAATCTAGAACACGTTTGGGCTCTAAAATATCCAACCTCACAAATTGGTTAGCCAAAGTCTGAACATCTTCATCTAGCAGCCTCTCACAGATCGGAATGAACGCAAGGTTGTCCACACTCACTACCTTCCTACTCAATGCGTCGGCCACCACATTGGCCTTTCTCGGATGATACAATATAGTGATATCATAGTTTTTCAATAGCTCAAACCACCTCCTCTGCATCAAATTGAGATCCTTTTGCTTAAAAACATACTAAAGGTTGCGATGATCGGTGAAAACCTCACACGACACGCCATAAAGATAGTGCCTCCAAATCTTCAGCGCATGACAAATGGCTGCCAACTCTAAATCATGAACAGGGTAATTCTTCTCATGAACCTTCAACTGCTGTGACGCATATGCAATCACCCTGCCCTCCTGCATCAATACTGCTCCGATTCCAACACGGGATGCATCACAATATACCATGTAAGATCCTAAATTTGATGGTAATACCAACACCGGTTCTGAAGTCAAAGATGTATTGAGCTTCTGAAAGCTCGCCTCATACTTGTACGACCATCAGAATGGGGCTCCCTTCTTGGTCAACCTGGTCAACGAGACTGCTATAGATGAAAACCCATCCACAAATCGGCGGTAATAACCTGCCAAACCCAAGAAGCTCTTGATCTCCGTAGCAGAAGTGGGTCTAGTCCAGTTCTGGAAATCGTCTTAGGATCTACCTGAATACCCTCTACCGATACGACGTGGCCCAAGAAAGCGATTTAATCCCACCAAAACTCGCACTTCAAAATTTTGGCTTACAACTGACTGTCCCTCAACGTCTTGAGCACTATCCTGAGGTGCTGCTCATGTTCCTCCCGACTGTAGGAGTATATCAAGATGTCATAAATAAACACGATCACAAAGGAATCCAAATAAGGCTTGAACACTCGGTTCATCAATTCCATAAATGTTGCTTGTGAATTAGTCAACCCGAAAGACATCACCAGAAACTCATAGTGCCCTTACCGCGTCAGAAAAGCTATCTTAGGGACATTGGATGCCCTAATCCTCAACTGATGGTAGCCAAATCTCACATAAATCTTTCAAAACACCTTGGCACCCTGAAGCCGATTAAACAAATCATCAATCCTCGGCAACGAATACTTATTCTTGATAGTGACTTTGTTCAACTGTCGATAGCCTATACACATCCTCATAGACCTGTCCTTCTTCTTCACAAACAAAACCGTGGCACCCCAGGGTGAGACACTAGGTCTAATAAAACCCTTATCAAGCAAATCCTGCAATTGTTCCTTCAACTCTTTCAACTCCGGTGGGGCCATCCGGTATGGCGGAATAGAAATGAGCTTAGTGCCCGGAGCCAAATCAATGCTAAAGTCAATATCCCTGTTGAGTTGCATCCCTGGTCGGTCTGCAGGAAATACCTCTTGAAACTCACGAACAACAGGCATAGAATCAATAGAGGGAACCTCAGCACTAGAATCACGAACATAAGACAAATAGGCCAAGCACCCCTTCTCGACCATGCGTCGAGCCTTCATATAACAAATAACCCTGCTAGTAGAATGGACAGGAGTCCCCCTCCACTCCAATCGAGGCAAACTAGGCAAGTATAAGGTCACCGTCTTGGCATGATAGTCTAGGATAGCGTTATAAGGTGACAACGAATCCATGCCCCATATAACATCGAAATCCACCATGTCTAAGAGTAGAAGGTCTACACTAGTCTCTAGACTCCCAATAGTGAACACACACGAACGATATACACGATCTACAATAATAGCATCCCCTACGGGCATGGACACATATATAGGGGCACTAAAGGAATCACGAGGCACAACCAAACACGAAGCAAACCAAGATGACACATAGGAGTAAGTAGACCCCGGACCAAATAAAACTAAATCATCTCTACTGCAAACTGAAATAGTACCTGTAATGATAGAATTAGATGACTCAGCCTCAGATCTGGATGGAAAAGCATAACATCGCGGCTGGGCCACCACTCTGAATCATATCCATGGGACAGACTCTAGCTGGAGGCCTCCACCTTTAACAATCTAGCCCCTACCTCTAACTGCCTGACCCCTGCCTCTGGCAGGCGGTGCAGCTACTGGTGCTGTGAACCATGGCATGAGAACTCTGGTGCTGTGAACTACTCAACGCACGAGGGAAATATCTAGAAATGTGCCCCGAATCACCACAAGTATAACAAGACTTTGGCTGCTGAGGCTGCTGGCCGGCAAACTGACCATGTCGACCTGAATAACCACCCTGAAAACTCTGAGGGGGGGGTGCACTGATAGGAGCTGGTGGTGCACTGTAGGCTGCCTGATCAGAATAAGACATGTAAGAGCCACGACCGCATAGGGCACTGTGGGATGCGTGAAGAGATGAATGAAATAGCCTCCAGATGAGGCACCGTTGAATCTACCAGAATGACGAGGTCTCTTGTACGACCCCTGACCTCCATATCCAAAAACCATCTCAACTCGTCTGGCGACATTAGCCGCATCCTGGAAAGAAATCTCACTCCCCGTCTACTTAGCCATCTGCAATCTAATAGGCTGAGCGAGACCCTTAATAAACATCCTCACCCTCTATGTGTGTGTTTGGGGGGGGGAGCAAAAGAATAGAATGACGGGCCAAGTCCACAAAATGAGTCTCATACTGAGTAACAGTCATGTTAACTTGCTGCAGACGCTCGAACTGACGGCGACGCTCCTCTCTCAATGTGATAGGCAGAAACTTCTCTAAGAAGAGATGTGAGAACTGGTCCCAAGTAAGAGCAGGCGAACAAGCTGGTCTGGTCAATAAATATTCCCTCCACCATTTCGTGGCGGAACCAGTCATCTGAAAAGCAGCAAAGTCGACCCAATTAGTCTCTAATATACCCATGTTGCGAACAACCTCGTGACAGCTATCAAGATACTCCTGAGGATCCTCTGAAGTAGCACCACTGAAACGAACTAGAAAGAGCTTAGTAAACCTATCCAACTTCCACAAAGCCTTAGAGGACATAGTTGACCCATCAACCGGTTGTGCCGCAGCAACCGACTGAACTACTCCGACTGGGTGGGCTGCTGGAGTTTGAAAATAGGGAGCCATGTGCTCCAGAGTGTGAGTAGTAGGAGTCTGGGCTCCTCCTCCTGTTTGAGATACGCCTGGTGCAACGGGGAATGCGCCAGTCTGGGCCACACTCTCCATAAGGCCCACTAATCGGACCGGGGCATCCTGAAGCACTAGGGTGGAAATAAACCCCTCTGGTACCTGAGTTGATCTGGCAGGAATAGTCTGAGCTAGAACCTCCTCATCAAACTCTACTTGAGGTTCAACAGTTGGGGCTGCTTCTCGGGCCCTGGGCTGAGCCCTACCCCTGCCTCGACCTCTAGCACGACCTCGGCCTCGACCTCTGCCCTTCGTAGGAGCTACTGCCGGAGGATCCGGCTGCTGATCTGCCAAAGAAGCAGTGTGTGTTCTCGCCATCTGCGAGAGAATAAGAATATGAGAATTTTATCAGTATTGAGATAACAAAATCGCACGACAGAGTCGAATAAAAGTGAATTAGTTCCTAAACTTCATAGCCTCTGGGAGATAAGTACAGACGTCTTCGTACCAATCCCCCAGACTCTACTAAGTTTGTCCGCGGATTGTAAGACCTTAGCAACCTAACGCTCTGATAACAACTTGTCACGACCCGAATTTCCCACCGTCGGGACCGTGATGGCGCCTAGCCTTTCAGTTGCTAGGCAATCCAACAATTAGGAATTTAATACGCTAACTCTTTTAGTAATTCGCTCAATAACAATAATTTAAAACATAACAGATTAAAGAAGTGCGAAAGTTCATTATAACAAAAATATTCGAACAACTACCCAGAATCTGGTGTCACACTTCACGAACTTCTAAGAGTTACTACAAAAACTGGCTGAAGGAAAAATACAATTTTTTCAAATAAAAGAAATAGTAAACTGAAATAATTAAAAAGGGACTCCAGGGTCTGCGAACGCCGGCAGATCTACCTTGGGTCTCCTATGGGATTGAAGTCAACTATTCCACACAGGATCAACTCGGTCCAGTACCGTAATCTGCACAAAAAGTGCAGAGTGCAGTATCAGTACAACCGTACCCACGTACTGGTAAGTGCCGAGCCTAACCTCGGCGATGTAGTGACGAGGCTAGTACAAGGCAACAACATAAACCTGTGCATTTAAGCAATGTACGAGCATAACAACAAATAATAGAAGCTACACAGATAATAGCAGGAGGGGGGAACATACTGAGCGGAGTACAAGATCGTGAGAATGGTAGTAGTAAAGAAACAAAACAACAACATGATTACACCAATGGAAATATTAAACATAGCAAAAACAACTGCACGGCATCACCCTTCGTGCTTTTACTCGCATCCTCACCGTAATAAATGAAATAAACAATGATAATGAATATGAAATGGCACGGCATCACCCTTCGTGCTTTACACTCTTCCTCACATAACAATGAATATGATATGATAATTAGTATGAAATGATAATGAATATGAAATAGCACGGCATCACCCTTCGTGCTTTACACTCTTCCTCACCCGAACAACAAAAATAAATCGGGAGATAGAATTTTAAATAACAAGTCCCATTTCAACACTTAGTTTCACAACATCAACCTCCACTTTGAGTCAATACTAAATCAATATCCAATTCCATAGAACATGGTAAGAATTTCCCAACATAAAGAATAAATAGTCTAAGCATGAATAATACGAGCAAAGAATACAACGATCACAAGAATAAGACTCACTAGCATGCTATGACTCGACGCCAACGCATAGGTACTCGTCACATCACCTGTATGTTGTACTCAACAATCAACCACGTAGAAAATGAGCAAATAATACCTTCTCCCTCAAGCCAAAGTTAGTAACGACACTTACCTCGCTCCAAAAGCCAAATCAAAGCTCAACCACCGCTTTTCCTCTAGATTCCACCTCTAATCCACCCGTATCTATTCATAATTAACTTACTAACATTAATTATTACTAAAGAAATCAATTTCAATACATAATTATAGGTTTTCCAAACTTTTCCCCAAAAGATAAAAAATCGACCTCAGGCCCACTTGGTCAAAACCCAAAATTCGGACCAAAACTTGATTACCCATTCACCCCCGAGCCCGGATATATAATTAGTTTTAGAATCCGACCTCAATTTGAGGTCTAATTTCAAAATTTCTAAAATACCTAGTTTCAATCAAAAAATCCCCAACCCTACCGAAAAAACCATAGATTTTAGGTTGAAATGTTGTAAAATGAAGTGAAAGATTAAAAGAAATGAGTTAAGAATCACTTACCTATGATTTGGGGAAGCACATGCCTTTGAAAGATCGCCTAGAGGGTTTCTTGTGTTTGGGAATTTTGAAAAATAAGAAAAATCTCGTCTAAGTGAAGACCTATAAACTGTAGATGTCGCATTTGCAACCACTCGCAAATGCGAGAAAATCATCGCAAATGCGAACATTTCGTCGCAAAGCGAATATGGACTTCTGCACATGCGGCCCTCTTCTCGCAAATGCGAGACTACCCAGCCTAGCCCATGCTTGCAAATGTGAAGCTTCTTCGCAAATGCGAGGCTTGAATTTGCGAGCCAGACCTCGCAATTGCGAGAACTGCAAACATGAAGCACCCCAACAATTTTTCCTAAGTTCATTTAACTCTGTAGCCTAATCTAAAACTCACCCGATCCCTTGGGGATCCAAACCAAATATGCACACAAGTATAGAAATATTGTACGGACTTGCTCGTGCGATCAAATCGCTAAAATAACACCTAGAACTATGAATTTAGCACCAAAACACATAAAATTCTCAAGAACACTTTAAAATTCCTATTTTCTCTACCAAAGGTCTGAATCACGTCAAATCAGTTTCGTTCCTCACCAAATATCACAGATGATATATATATATATATATATATATATTTATCATAACGGACCTGTACCGGGCTCCGAAACCAAAATACGAACACGATACCAACAAGATTAAACCTTAACTAATTTCTTTAAATATTTATAATTTTGGTCTTTCAATTTTTTAATCAAAAATTCATATCTCGAGCTAGGGACCTCGGAATTCGATTTCGGGCATACGCCCAAGTCCCATATTTTACTACGGACCCACCGGGTCGGTCAAAACATGGGTCCGGGTCCGTTTACTCAATACTAACATTGACCGAATCAACAGAAAATCATTTTTAAGGCCAAAAATCTTTATTTCTTCAATTTTCCACATAAAAGCTTTCCGAAATACTCCCGAATTGCGCACGCAAATCGAGGAGGGTAAAAATGAGATTTTTTAAGGCTAACGAGCACAAAATTGAGTTTTAAAATATAGATGACCTTTTAGATCATCACAATAAGACCTTTCTATGAATTAGAGAGGTTTTATGCTTTAAATAGTGTGGGGCCCACCTACTAATGACTAAGCCACATAATCTACTCAATTGTGCCACCTTTAAACTTTAATATAAGAGTCACAATATTTGGAATGGGGGATGCCACGTTAAGGCTTATCCAAAGTCTTAATTAAGCATACACTAATCTTATATTAATTTGTTAATTCCCCCATTAACCAATAATTACCTAATTATCTACATAATTGGGAATTAACTCAAATTACTTAAAAACTACTCACTTTTAACACACTCTATACACCTTACTATTATGGTGATGTGGTACCTTGAATAGAACTAGTCCATAAATACCGGGTATTATAGTTCGGGCCGTATTTTATCCCAAAATGTCAAACTTCGACGAAAATTCATTTTCTTCGATTTTCTTACCGTATCATCTTCACAAATTTACTCATCACTTTCTCGAAATAGCATAATGCCTATAATCTTAATCTCAATCCCGAACTTACATCGATTAGCTTACGACGAAAATTTAACGTATAAAAATCCATGATGTAACATCTTATTTCCGAGCTTTCATCAATTTATTTATGGAGTACTTTCACGTACGAAAATATGGGGTGTAACAACCCCGAGGGCTCAGGTGAATTTCGGATAGGCTACGGAGTGAACTAGACTTAGAAATTTTGCTGGTGTCTGCATTTTCTGGGAACTGGCCTCTAATCTCCCAATTGCGTGTTCGCATTTGCGAACATCCCCATCTTTTGTCAGGTTCGCATTTGCAAACCATTTATTCGCATTTGTGAATTATGATTAGGTCAACCTAGGTTCGCATTTGCGACAATAAGGTCACATTTGCAGAAGGGCCAGTAATTTGGGGTCGCCTATCGAGGAAGATGATGTGTTCCCCGGAGCTGTGGTCCAGTTAACAAGATTGGTGATTGAAGATGGCTGCGCCAGAATTAACTCCACCAGCCTGACTTGGGATTGGAGAAACAAATATATAAACTCCCTAAATGATGGAAAGCTGCCTGCGGACCCAAAGGAGTCAAGGACCTTACGGACCAAGACAGCCAGGTTCTCGCTCGACTAGAGTAACACCCCCTACAAGAGAACGTTCGATGTGCCTTTGGCGGTATGCCTAGGGCTGGGTGACACAGATTATGTGCTTCGGGAGATCTACGAGGGCTCCTGTGTAAACCATTTCAGCACTGAAGCCCTAGTTCAAAAGGCGATCAGAGCGGGCTATTACTTGGAGCAGTATAGAAAAAGACGCCAGGGAGTTCATTTGCAAGTGCAACAAATGACAAAGGTTCGCGCCCCTGATCCGTCAACCCGGCGAACGACCGCATTCGGTCCCGTCACCCTGACCATTCGTGAGATGGTGATGTATGTCGTCAGACCACTACCCACGGCACCAGGTAAGACCAGACTTATTATGTTTATGACTGACTATTTCTCTAAATGGGTGGAAGCACAGGCCTTCGAAAAGGTGAGAAAAGAAGTCATCAACTTCATATGGGACCACATCTTATGCCGGTTCGGGATCCCCTCCGAAACAATTTGCAACAACGGAAAGGCAATTCATAGGAGGAAAGGTCACGAAGTGCCTCGAGGGTCACAAAATTAAAGGGATCTTATCAACACCCTACCGTCATGCGCCAACGGCCAAGCTGAATCCACAAACACAACCATCATTCGGAATCTAAAGAAGAAGTTGGAAAGCGCGAAGGGTGGATGGAGGGAAGTGTTGCCCAAAGTCCTGTGGGCATATCAAACCACTCCTAAGCCAAGAACGAGGGAGACGTCGTTCTCTCTAATGTATGGGTATGAAGCTCTAAGACCGGTCGAAGCAGGAAAGCTATGCGCTAGATTCAAGCATGCCCCGGAGGATTCAAACAGTGAGGCTATGACCGTGGCCCTCTTGATGCTTGATGGGAAACGAGAAGCTTCATTAATCCGGATGGCTGATCAAAAATAAAGGATCGAGAGATACTATAACAGGAGAGCTAACCACCGATACTTTGGAGTCGTGAACTTAGCCTTAAGGAGGGTCACTTTAAACGCCGGAAGCCCTATCAAAGGGAGGCCAGAACCAAGATGGGAAGGACTGTACCGCGTCCTGCGGATAACCGGCAAAGGGTCATAGGAACTCAGCACCTTGGAATATAATTGGTAGAGAACACTCACCAGTTCCAAAGAGCCCCTCGGGTCGACAGATGCCATGCACTCTTTTCCTTCGATCGGGTTTTACTACCTACAAGGTTCTTTATGAGGCAACGTTTGTGTGTCCACCAGAAGGAACTTATACAAGAATATGAAGCTCAATTACTGAAGGACACCACCCTGAGGGAGGATGCCCAAGGGGATTTTTTGCAGAATATTGATGTAGGGGTTAAGCGGTCGAATGGACCGTGCCCGCACATAAAGGTCAAGACCTCAGCGGCAAAGACACGCGTAATTATATCAGATAATGAAACAAATGTTTTGTCATCAAGTCTTTGTTGTAGATTCGAGGAACAGTTAACATTAACATCCGATTTATCAAAACCTGGGGGAGCAAGATCCCAAGTGGGTAGCCCCTGGCGTGTTTGCAGCTACAAGACTTCGGTAACATTTTTAGGGGAAGCCCTCAAGATTGTCTCGGGGAATGCCGTCAAAAGCCCGATGTAGTAAGATCCCAAGTGGGTGACCTCGGATGAGCTCGAAGTTGTAAGGCTTCGAGTAGGGCACAACCTGACCACATGATCCCAGCTTCAAAATCCAAGCCTATATATTCGAACTTGTAAGTCCCCTGAAAGGGCATACCTTCGAATATAGACGCCAAGGACGCGATACCCGGGATTAAAGTCTACGGCCACAAAAAACCAAGGTCGTAAGATCCCAATAGGATAACCTCAGAAATTTTTAAACTGTAAGTCCTACGGGCATGATCAAAACCCCGAGCGGATATATCAAAAGTTACAAGAACACAGTCCCGGCTTCAAAATCCAAGGCTATATATTTGAATTTATAAGATCCCTAAAAAGGCATACCCTCGAATATAGACGCCAAGGATGAGATACCCGGGACTAAGGTCCGCGTCCAAATAAAATGACTACGGTCGATGGGCTCCGACCCAACAACAGCAAGCGATTCAGGGACGCCCGACTATCTCCTTAAAATCAAAACCTTCAAAATTATTTCGGAAAGAACCGGTTAAAATTATGCTACCTTTAGTGTACGCAAGAGTTTCGAACATTTTCATGTCGGCTCATATAAAAGAGTTTCGAACATTTTCATGTCGTCTCGTACAAAAGAGTCTCGAACATTTTCATGTCGGCTCACAAAGAAATTTTCTTCGTTCGTCATAACGATGGGCCGTCGAAGAGTCGGATGCAAGAAAACTTCAAACAAATCTTTGATCAGTGAAGGATATAACCAAATGAAAGTCGCGTAAGTGCCTTAAAGCCATCGCAAAAAGTCCTACGGGCTAATCCTAAAATATAAAGGATCGATTCCCTCGAAGTCGTAGCCCGGCTCAGGGACTGAACCCAGGACGGATAATTAAAAAGTTGCGTAAGTTCCCTTAAGCCAGCGCAAAAAGCCCACGTACTAAACTTAGACCTGAAGGGTCGCGGAACTCGAGTTATAATCCAGCTCGGAGACTGAACCTAGAACGGTCAATTAAAAGTCGTGTAAGTTCCATTAAGCCAGCGCAGAAAAGCCTATGGGATAACCCAAAAGTCGAAGGATTAATGAACTCGAGTCGCAACCTGGCTCGGGGACTGAGCCGAAAATGATTGACTGAGGATCACCTATAAACATCCAGGCCAGCCCACGGGCGAATCAAAGAACCCGGAGTTCGAATAAGTTCGTGCCATGGTTCGGCTCGAAAAACGAGCCCTGGACAAAAATACATAAGCCTTCGGGCTAACCACGAAAGTCTTATAGGCCAGTAAGAAAGAGACGTCAACCCCATGGTTAAAAACACCCTAGGAGTTGGCACACGAAAATACGGGAAATCGACACAGAAATCCCGAACGGCCGAAGCAGAGACCTAGCAGGTCCATCCAAGGAAAGAGATCTTGGAATCGATAAACCCCATGGGAAAAGCCGCTAGCACAAACGCAGTTTGTGCTCGAGACCATTGCCCGCTTTAGTTTTAAACAAGTTCCACGATCAAAGAAAAACGTGCAAAACTTGGATTCACCGAAGTCCAGACAGATGCCCAGCCGTAAAGACCAAAGGCTATACCGGGACCAGTCATGCCCCATTTCAGAGGGTTGTTTATGTCTTAACGCCTTCCTAATCTTTCGAGTCTGGGTGAACGACAGCCCAATCATTTATGACCAGGGTAGGTACCCACTCGAAGGCCGTCCTCGGGGTCCCCGAGATGTCCGAACCTAGGGAAAGCTTTTCGATCGAAGATTGTCGATAGCACCCCCTGTTTCGTTGCAAGAAGGCCGAGGTTCGATCCTCGCCAACTTTAAGCAATCTCGGCTCTGGCTGGGGGATCAAAATCCTAATAAACATAGTGTTTATCATGTTAGGAGTCCAACTTTCAGGCCATTCACTAACGCGAGTTCACGAAGACGGAAGAAAAAACAAAATTCGAAATCAGGCTAAAGGAAAAACAAATGGATCTCATATATTAATGAAGTATGTTTGCAAGTTACATAAGGGAGTCTTTACACAAAGAAACATAAAACAAAAGGCTTTCCTAGCAAGTGTAATGNGCAATATAAAAGAACTGGTTAATAAATCTGTAACGCCGGCTTTCCTAGCAAGTGTAATGTTAGGCGCCATCATGGTCCCGACGATGGTAATTCCGGAAACATTTCATTGACTCATACATGGGAATTAAAGATAAAGAAGAAGGAGTATATAAATTACAAGGCAAGCTCACATCACGAGCGTGACATCATCATGAAAGGTCCAGGAAATACCTGCGTCGAGGTCGTTCCTTATTACTTTATTATAAGAAACGCGGGGACTATTTGTATACAGCTAAAATCGAGGAGGCCAATTTGTATGCTCGTTGCGACATTCGGCTTCTCATTTACAAAGGATCCCTGATATGGTTTAAGATCAGCCACGATCCTACATCACGGTCGCCCCCGATGCATCATAGACCCCGGGCTGACAGGTTGGGGCAGCACGAAGATCGAGTCGAACAGCTCTGCAATAAAGTACATCTCCATGCGCAGGCAATCGTTGATCAAATCAATCATAGATCCTTGTAATAAATGCTAGATGTACTATTTTGGTTCTCTACCTCCTATATAAAGGGGAACCCTTATTATTACAACACAATACAATGAATACGAGATATAAGAACGTCCTTTATTCCTCTTTATTTGCTCATTTATTTGCATTTATTGCTTTTTTTACTTGTTCTTCATTTATTGCTCACCATTGATCATAAATAGCGCACCTCAAGGCTTGCAAGTTCGTTATATCTTCATCGACCACTCGACCCAGGCCCGAGCCTCGGTCTTAGGGACCCTCGAGGTCGGCATCGAGCCTTCGACTTAAGGCTCTCTTGTTTGCTTTCCTTTAGCTTCTGATCGTTTTTCTCACTGTTTCGTGCAAACACACCTAGCTATAATCACTCAATAACCGGTATTAAAATAAATCACGTATTTTTAGAACCACATAACTAAATATAATTGTAGTTACCATTT
>ML292515.1:0-28509 GCA_005239495.1 Nicotiana undulata | reverse complement strand
GTTTGAGCTGGTTTCCTTGTGATATGTATAACGGTTGAGAGGTTTGGCATTACTTTTACGAATTATATATATATATATATATATATATAATTCGTAAAAGTAATGCCAAACCTCTCAACCGTTATACATATCACAAGGAAACCAGCTCAAACGACCAATACTCTTTCCAAATAATCACAACAATATCTAACAACAGATCAACAAGGCCAAATAGTCATAGAAGCAATAATGAATATATAACAATTAAGATAATGATCGAATAAGTGGAGAAGGGAAGGGGGTCATGTTTAACAAACAAATTGGGTGGTGCATAGATACTCGTCACCACACCTATACACCACGCCCATGCATTTCACAAAACAAACAAGTGGGGAGTCCTATTCCCTCAAGCCAAAATTAGACCAAATACTTACCTCAATTCCGCAGAACTCACTGCTCAATTATTGCTTTTTCTTTTGAATTCACTTCTAACTTGCTTCAATCTAATCAAAATTAACTTAATATCATTAACTAATGCTAAAGGAACTAACTTTATTGGAAAATATAATTTTTCCTAAGTTTTCTAAAAAAAAGTGAAAACCCGACCCTGGACCCGCTTGGTCTAAACTCAGGGTTCAGACCAAATTACGTTTACCCATTCACCCACGAATCCAAATATGCTATTAATTTTAAAATCCAACCTTAATTTGATATAAAAATTCAATTTTTACAAAACTCCCTAATTCTACCCAAATCTTAGATTTTTACCATGAAAATTCTTTGTTTTTGCTTTAAAAGTGATGAAAACTAGTAAAGAATTGAAAGAACAAGGTTTGAAATTGATTACCTATGAATTGGGGATGAAGATTGTTGAAGAAAACTCGTTTTTAGGGCTGGAACCGCGAAAAATTGGAGAAGAAAGGGTTCTGCTCGGTTTTAATTCGATATTTATATTAGCTGAGCTGGTTAACTATACGATCGCGGGTAATTATATGCGATCGCACAGGGTAAGGGAAATGTTTTGCAGTGCGTTCCCATGAGGAGGGGTGCGATCGCACAGGGTATTGGCCTCCCCTCCCCCAGGCCTAATTTAACTCAGTGCGTTCGCACAGCTTGGCCCAGGCTGTGCTCCGCAATCGCATGCTTATTGGTGCGTTAGCACAGTGTTCCAAATAGGGCCTCCAACTTCACTCTGTGCGATCGGAGACTTGCCTATGCGATCGCACAGAACAAAATACCTGGACACCAGCAATGAAAAACCAGCAGTCATGTTTAAGTGAAAAACACCCTGTGTCCTATCCGAAACTCACTCGAGCCCCGGGGCTCTAAACAAATCATGCACGCAAGTCTAAATATATCATACGGACTTGCTCGTGCGATAAAAGCATGAAAATAACGTGTAAATATCTGAATTAAACCTCAAAACTCATCATTTTCAACAAAAACTCTTAAAGTTCATAATTTCTCAACCGGATGTCCGAATCACGTCAAACGAACTCCGTTTTTTCACCAAATTTCACAGTGAACCTTTAAATCATAAAAAAGTTGTACCGGGCTTCAGAACCAAAATACGGACCCGATACCAATGATTTTTAGCATTATTTCTTTTATTTAATTCTCAAACATTTCAGCAAAATAATTTCTTTCAAAAATTGATTGCCAAGGCCTGGGACCTCAGAATTCAATTCCGGGCATATGCCCGAGTCCCATATTTTACTGCGGACCTTCCGGGATTGTCGGAACACGGATCCGGGTCTGTTTACTCAAAATGTTGACCAAAGTCAACTTTTATCAAATTTTAATTCTAAAAATCACTATTTCTCATATTATCACATAAAAGCTTTCCGGTTTCACGCCCGGACTGCGCACGTAAATTGAGGTATTTAATTTTAGTCTTTTTATAGTTATTAAGCATAGAACGGAGTCTAATTTTATAAAATTACCCATGGGGTCATCACACTAACTACCCAGGATTTGGAGCCACAATTCACGAACTACTAAAGAATACTACAAGTATTTGGCTGAAATAAATACATATGTCTATTTCGAATGAAATAAAACAATAGGTAAATAATATGGAGAAGACTCCAGGAATCTACGGACGTCGGCAGATCTACCTCGTATCTCCGTGCGAATAGCGTCTGCTCTAGCTTGAACTCAGCTCGGATCTGAACCTGGATCTGCACAAGAAGTGCAGAGTGCAGTATCAGTACAACCGACCCCATGTACTGGTAAGTGTCTAGCCTAACCTCGGCGAAGTAGTGACGAGGCTAGGACAAGACACCACATAAAAACCTGGACATATAAAATCATTCTAATAGCAATAACAACAAGTAGAGAATTAGTACAACAATTAATGGGAACGGGACATGCCGTGGGGAATTTAACATCAGGAGTGAGGGGAACAATAAGACAGAAATAGATAGTGATCATCAGTAAATTTAGCAACTAAAATAGAAAGGGAACTTGCACGACATCACCCATCGTGCTTTTACTCTCAGCCTCACCATATAATGAATAAGAATGCACGACATCACCATTCGTGCTTTTACTCTCATCTTTACCAGATTATAAATAAGAATACACGGCATCACTCTTCGTGCTTTAAACTCTTCCTCACTAATCACAGAATCATTAACAACATACAAAGAGAGATTTAAAAAAAATCAGTATTTCATCATAGTTTTTGTCATCATTTAACATTTCAATATCAACTCAATATTCACAATATTATCCATCTCGGTGGAACCTGATGCAAATCTTCCAACAATTCACTAACAACAATAAACATAGATAATAGGCTTTAAGACAACCAAAATAAAAAGAATAACGTTCACTCGCATGGTATGACATGACCACAACGTATAAGTACTCTTCATCTCACCTATACATTGTATTTAGCAACAAAACAAGTAGCAAGTAGTCACACAATACCTATTCCCTCAAGCTAAGGTTAGAAACAACACTTACCTCGATTTCTCAGACCACTCACTGCTCAAGCACAACGTTTTCTTTAGAACTGGCCTCCAACTCACCCGTATCTAATCATAATTGGTTTAATATCATTAAATATTGCTAAAGAAACTAACTTTAATGCAAGTTTATGATTTTCCTAAGTTTTTCCAATAAAATACAAAAATCGACCCCGGGCCCGCTTGGTCCAATCTCGAGGTTCGGACCAAAATCCGTTTACCCATTCTCCCCCGAGCCCGGATATGCAATTGGTTTTGGAATCCGACCTCAATTCGAGGTCTAAATCTCCAAATTTCAAATTCCTAAGTTCTACCCATAAGTCACTAATTCTACCATGAAAACTCCAGATTCTAGGTTGAAATCTTGTTAAAAGTTGTAAGAGATTGAAAGGAATTAGTTAGGAATTATTTATCTATGATTTGGAAAGGTTTGGGTCTTTGGAAAATTGCCTATGGAAGTTTAGGGTTCGAAATAATTGAAGAATGGGCTTGGCCTAGCCCGCTGTCATCGCAAATGCGAACGGGTGTTCGCAAATGCGGCCTCTGCTCTAGTCGCAATTGCGACAATGAACTTTGCAAATGTGAAGGTACCCTCCCAGCCCTTCTGATCACAAATGCGATATTTTCTTCGCAAATGCGATGCTCGCATTTCCGAGCCAGACATCGCAAATGCGACGTCTGCAGACCTGAAGCACACCAGCAAAATTTTAGAAGTCTAAATCCCTCCGTAGCCTATCCAAAACTGACCCGAGCCCTCGGGGCTCCAAACCAAACATGCACGCAAGTCTAAAAGCATCATACGAACTTGCTCGTGTGATCAAATCACAACAATAACACTTAAAACTATGAATTTAACATCAAAACTCCTGATTTTCTCAAGAACATTTCAAATTCACTAACTTCTCAACAGGACGTCCGAATCAAGTCAAATGAACTATGATTTCCACCAAATTTCACAGATAGTACTTAAACATTATAACAAACCTGTACCGGGCTCTAGAACCAAAATATGGGCCCGATACCAACAAGTTCAAACATTAATTCCTTTCTTTATTTCCTTTAAAATCCAGCATAATAATTTTTCATTAAAAATTAACTTCTTGGGCTAGGGACCTCGGAATTCAATTCCGGGCATACGCCCAAGTCCCAGATTTTACTGCGGACCTCCCAGGACCATCAGAACACGGGTTTACATCCGTTTACTCAAAATGTTGACCATAGTCAACTAAAATCAAATTTTAACTCTAGAAATTATAATTTCTTATATTCTCACATAAAGGGTTTCCGGATTCACGACCGGACTGTGCACGCAAATCGAGGGAAATAAAATTAATCTTTTAAGGCTAGTGAGCGCAAAATGATGTCTTAATTCATAATATGACATTTTGGGTCATCACAACTCATCTTTCCTTATATTGTTTTATAATATTCCTAACTTTTTCTAGGGAAGTCATTTTCCTCCAATTACAGAAAAATTTGATATCTAGGAAAATATTTTCCAAACTATTTTGTGTAACCAAACAGTGAAAAATGAGAAAATATTTTCCGATAAATGTTTTCCGTCATACCAAAAACACCCGTAGTTTTAAAGGTTTTTCTGGAGGAATACTATTTATTGTATAGTAGCTGTCACACCTCCTTTTCCGAAAATATGGGAGTTTTTTCGATTAAAGTAACATTATTCAAAGTGAGATTATTTATTTAATTAGAGTCGTCACTCGGAATAATTATTATGGTGTCCCAAGTCACCGGTTTGTTTTAAAATTCCAAATCGAGGAAATTGACTCTATTTATAGTTCGCGAAATACAGAAGACCGGGTAAGAAATTTTATTAATCTGAGAGAAGGTATTAGGTATTACCGGATTCCGTGATTTTAGCACGGTTGCTTTCATCATACCTGGCTTAATTAATTATTTAATTACATATTTTTAGAACCTATTTGCATTTTACCTTTTTCCGCTTTTAATTATGGCGTTATGGATTTATCTTTGAAACTGATTACATGTGAGTAAATCCATTTTGTTCAGCGCGCTAAAATTATGGCACACATACATTTACACAATTAATCACGCTTTATTAAGATGGTTTTGGCTAATGTCGCGCGAACGCTACTTTGATTTATTTTGGGAATCATAATTATGTCACGCGAACGTGTACATAATCACGAAAATAGATTAAAAGCGTGCCTTCTACGAATTAAGAATTATTCAAATATCTAAAATTGAGATTATGTGCGAATGTTCTACAATTATGGAAAAGCATTTCTGGACTGAAAGGTCATACTAGTACTAAGGTACACGTTAGTGTATAGACAAAGCTTTGAGCAATTGAAGACCTTATTTAAAATCAAATGTTAAGAAAGTTGAAAATGCACTTCTGCTAAGCACGAATATGGAACCAATTTTGAGTGGACGTGTGAATCCCTATTTAGGTAAAAAAAAAAAAACGCTTCTGCAAATTAAAAACACTTTTTCTTGGTAAATTGGGAACATGGATTAATTGCACATGGGCCCGATCGTAGCCCAAAAAATAATAAAAATAGCAGGGGTTAGCCAGTTTTCAGACTGGTCATTTAAAAATATCTAGTATTTGCAGAGCCATTGAAAAATAACCACTATTTTACTGCAACACGGAGAAAGTTCCAGCATAATATGCTAGAGATTAGAGCACCTGCGTATGAACTTCCAGTATATTATGCTGAAAGTCCAGTATATTATACTGGAATCCCAATATATTAAGCTGGAGTATTTTTCGGATTTTGAATAGTATTTTTGTTCAGATTTATCTTTACATAAAAATTGGCTAAATTTCGATTACTTTTAAAACTTTGACTATTTTTAAATGACCACTTATAAATCTAACTATTTTTGAATTTCTCCCCCAAACACAGCGGCAAAAATGGACTCTGTAGGACAACCTCAATACGTCTTTGTGGCCCACTAAATAGGCTTGAAAGCTCTTTGTCATTATAAGGTAAAAATTGCGCGAGGAGCCTCAATTTAACCTATACCCACATTTTTAAAATTATTTAACGTATATCCTAATTTTTACAACTTCATGCGCCTCCTTCTTCCTGCTACATGTGCAAACTTCAACTTATTTAGTGCTGAAGTTTTTAAAAATGAACTAAATAACTTCAATATCTTCTGCTGAAGTTTTTGAAAAACCTTTATGACAGAACTGAACTTCGGCTTATTTAGTGCTGAAACTTTTCAAAAGAACTAAGTAACTTTAGCATCTTCTACTGATGTTTTAGAAAAAGCTTTATGACAAAACTAATGAATCCAGGTTGAAACTTTAGCTTATATAGTGCTGAAGTTTTTACAAATGAACTAAATAATTTCAGCAGCTTCAGCTGAAGTTTTTGAAAAGCTTTATGACAAAACTAATGAATCCAGGATAAACTTCAACTTATTTAGTGCTAAAGTTTTTACAAATGAACTAAATAACTTTAGCATCTTCTGCTCTGCTGAAGTTTTTGAAAAAGCTTTACGAAAAACTATTGAATCTAGGACAAAACTTATGCTAAAACATGCTTAAGTACAACAAATAGAGAACAAAACTTCAGCTAGTAGAATTCTTAAGTTCAGCAATTACAAACAACTTTAGGCCCGACTCCTAGAATGCTAAAGTTTTTGTGGTTGAGTCTGCTACTTCAGGCCCGTATGCCTGAAGTTTATACGAAAAGTGGGTACACTTGCAATTATTTTTGCAAAGCGAGTATAAGTTAAAATGTGACACAAAAAAGCGGGTATAGATGCAAATACCCCCATTATAAGTCTCTAAAGTGTCCAATTCAAGATTAGGCCCCAAAAGTAGAGCATTGGCATTTGAGCTTTAACGAATCTAAAACCTTTACACACATGGTCGTATTTAGTATTACAAAATGGTAAAAATTGCACGGGGTGTCCTATTTTGTCGCCCCTATTTAACATGTACCCATATTTTTAAAATTATTTAGCGTATACCTTAAGTTTTACAACTTCTGGCGCTCCTTCTTCCGGTTACTGTGCAAAACATCAGCTTATTTAGTGCTGAAGTTTTTACAAATGAACGAAATAACTTCAACATCTTCTGCTGAAGCTTTTGAAAAAGCTTTATGACAAAACTAAACTTAAGCTTATTTAGTGCTGAAGTTTTTACAAAAGAACTAAATAACTTCAGCATCTTCTGCTGAAGTTTTTGAAAAAGCTTTATGAAAAACTAATGAATCCAGGACAAAACTTCAGCCTATTTAGTGCTGGAGATTTTACAAATGAACTAAATAACTTCAACAACTTCTGCTGAAGTTTTTGAAAAGCTTTATGACAAAACTAATGAATCTAGGACAAAACTTCAGCTTATTTAGTGTTGAAGTTTTTACAAATGAACTAAATAACTTCAGCATTTTATGCTGAAGTTTGTGAAATGTCTTTACGAGAAAACTATTGAATCCAGGACAAAACTTCTGCTAAAACATGCTTAAGTACAGCAAATAGAGAACAAAACTTCAGCTAGTAGAATGCTTTAGTTCAGCAATTACAAACAACTTCGGGCTTGTCTCCAAGAATGCTGAAGTTTGTGTGATTGCCTTTGCTACTTCAGGCCCGTATGCCTGAAGTTTATGCGAAAAGTGAGTACTCTTGCAATTGCTTTTGCAAAGCAGGTATAAGTTAAAACGTGACCCAAAAAGCAGGTATAGGTGAAAATGCCCCTACAAAATTGTCATGTATGTATATACAAGATGATTGTAACTGTGCGATGCACATGCCCAATTGTTGCTCTTTTTTCTTATTTTTTTCCGTTTAGTGTTTCTTGGTCTATTGCTAATTACACACTTAATTCGTTTCCTTTAAAGAAAAAAATATAGGCATTTGTATAATAATGTACAGAACCACATTTACCGGTATTGTTTTTTTTTTATCATTTATGTGTATTTTAATTTTTCTGATCGTATTAATATACCAATCACTTTGTCTGTGATTGTTTAGGCCCTGTACATGTCTGAGATGCTTTAGTACATCTCTAGTGTTAACTTGTATACAAATTTGTTTCTATGTATGGCCTATATGTCCCTAATCCCTGCTTCCTTGTTTGTGGTTGTCTCTCTATGTGCTGTGTACTGTTTGGTGTTGGTTGAATGCTCCATCCCCTGTCCTTTTCAAAACTATTTTCCTAAGCCACTCACCTACTGATATGTAAACCTATTTCAAATAGACAGTTTTCAGAAGTGCTCTTTTAACTCAACTCTTTTCAAATCACCTCCTGCACTTCACTTTATTCTTAGGCCTTTAAGTTCTGACCCCTTAGTGTGAGAATTACTTTGGGACCCTTGAGCTCCCTCTGAACTCTGACACACTGAGACTGGCACTTCCACACTGCACTTGTTCAATTCTTGGTCACTAAGTCTAGGTGTAAGCACTGCCTGGGATCTTTGAGATCCTTAGGGAACTTTGATGCACCTAGACTATGATTTTTCTATGGAACTAAGGCATATGAGGCTATTGGAGGCTTTGGGAAATCTGGGCCTAATTGAAGGCTCCCTATAGAGTAGCTTCTTGATTTTCTATTTCTATTTATGTAACTCATTCATTGGTCTGTAATAATTTGTAAACAACTCTTGGGGAATGGATAGTAAAAAGGGAAGGGGTAACTATGCATGCTATAGATCTAAAAGGGTAGAAACCATGCTATTAGGTTTATATTTCCTATGTGTGCAATAGAGATCATGTTTAGGACTAACATGTGCAAATCATATCGTGCATTAGAAATCATGCTCTTTAGGATTTCATAAACACTGTTTCAGCACTTTACTTCAATACTATTTTATCACTTAGGAAAATCATATTCCGTAAGTAACAATGGAAAAAATGCTTTCATGTGATTCTATCTATGAATCCTGAAAACGTAATCTAAATCCGGCCCTAAAATAAGAGTGTTAACAAAATGTGCATCATGCTTCACGATGTTACACGTAGAGATCATGTTCTAGGTAAACAACTAATAAACCTGTCACTTTTGCATATCCTGAAAGCATGTCAAAACAATGCAATATTTGTGCATTTAGAGATCTCTTTTAGGCTTCTGATTCTGCACCATTCTTCATCTTTGTGCATTATATATCATGTCCATAGAATTGCATCTCATTCGTTTAAGCACACCTAGCATTATTACTGGAAAAAAAAACAACTTCATTCAATCCTCGCAATTAGCTGATAATAAGTCTGTATTTTGAACACCTAGAACAACATGTTTACGTAATACAATGTTGAACAACTCTCCTCTAAGGAATTCTGGTAATTGGTATATACTATCTCACACCTAGGCAAGCCTTAGGTGATTAATTTGTCTAAAACTGGAAATCTGCCTTCCTGTATATGGTGCTCAATGCTTAAAAGGTTTCAAATCAGTTGGCAAATTGACTAGGACCCCTTTTTTGAGTTATAAAAACAGGTCTGCATATCTGTTTATATTCTGAACTCACCTAGACACCATGTTTTAGGGTTCTGAATTTAAACATTACCCATAACTGTGTTTGAGTCGTGCTGTCTAATTGTATCGCTTGTGGAGGTAAACTTGAGCCTTTACTTACTTTTCTATGGTCCCATTAACTGCAGTCCTATATGCTTTCGTTTGTCGCCCTAGCATTTTTCCTTTAAACCTGAGGGTCTGCCTAGAACTTCCCTTATAGGTACAAGTTCTAAACTCCTCCGGGACTATTAAGAAGGTACGGGTAACAACACGCAATAGAGGTCATGACCAATACGCGCTTTAATTACCTTCACGGGGTCAGAAAGGGTAGAATATGGATATGATGACCGATGCGCTAATACCACGTGTAGCCCCTCTTTGAGGAGTGTCATACCGGGTATTGCATTGATGTGATCCATATTATCAAAACCTAGGATATCCTTTACTTTACATGCTTAGATTGTAACCCTTTTCAAAACTTAGATTTTTCTCTAATTGTTTTAAAACACCTTGCATGCTTAAGATTTAAATCCCCTCTTATTTGAGCCTTTATTTGTTTGTTTGCTAAACCGTACAAATTCACAAAAGCTATTTGGCCGGGAACCACACTTGTGGATCCTAAGGGGTGCCTAACACCTTACCGTTGTGATAATTTCAAGCCCTTACCCTAAACAACTTAATTATAGATAAACCCCTTAGGTGCCCTAATGCACCGTTAAAATCGTTAGGTGACGACTCCATAAAATTCAAACCCTCTCTCCCAAAAGAAAAGAGTTGTCTCAACCCAAAAATGTCATAAAACCCGATTTTCGCGAGGAAAAAGGGGGCGCGACAGCATGTCGACTCTGCTAGGGAACCTTAGGCTTTTACCATTTCAAATTGCTTTGTGAATTTGTACCTTTACTTTGTTTAATATTTGCAACCTTTTCTATTCCCTTCTACGTGCAATTAATCGTTTATTTCTTTCAAGTATTTACTCTTCCCCAAGACGAAACTGACATGTCTCCTTGTTTTCCTTTATAACTGCTTTAAATTATAACAGTTGTATTTACCGCTTTCTTAACATGCAAATACATGACAACCTGCTTATAATGCTTATTATTGCATAATCATGCTCAACATTCATACTCCACTCGTGCCAAACAAAAATATCATAGCAACGCTTGATGAGTGGTTGCGCCCTTCCTATATTATTTCCCCCCTAAATTCGGAAAGGCTTATTTGCGGTAAAACTAGTCGATCAGCGATGCAGTCGACGGTTTCTCTGTCTTCCCCCTTGAGTTGTCCACTCAAGGGTACCGGTCTAAAACCCCATATAAACCTTACTCCATTGTACTGTTGCATGCATCATCGTCAAACCTAGCCACGCTAATGTGTTGTCCGCACAATAGCCTTTAAGACAGCCTTGTCCAAAGTCCACCGGGTTTCCATAAATCCCAACAGACATCATCACGTTCTGTGCATTTATTTGGAGAATTAAATGCTTACATGCTAATCATTGATGTTAAATAGTCGAGTCGGTTGGGGGTCAGGGCCTAACCTTGTTTGCCTTGCAGAAATATGAGGCACAAAGTCCCCAGATTCGGCAGGGTCTCCAATATCCACCCAAGACTGCTGAGTTAGTGGGAAGACCTACACTCTAGCGACAAAGCTCTCGTCAGAAAATATCTAGGTAATCAGCCGTCCCTCCTGGACATCCAGCCTAATAACATGAGCTGAGGGGACCGAAGGCGGACATCTAGCAAGAGCATACTTGTTGCTGGGACTTCGCGAGTTAGGGAAGCTGTTTGAGGGAAGCAGGAATGTCGAGTCTGGGGAAGGTCCTTCTAGGACCAAGTAGATTGGGATGTCTTTCTTTTATCAGTGTAATAAAGCCAATGGCCATTAGTGAATTTTATTTTTCGTTTATTTTATGTCATTTGGGATTTGTCTATTTTCTTATCAATAAAATGAGGCATTTAGCATTCTAAGTTCTCCACATCAATTTATCGCTAGGCCCTCCTCGGGAACAAAGTGCTCCCCAAATTAGGACACATTTTACATTCCCACACTATGTGCTTAAATACTGCAATATTTTTCATAACCCCCACTGACTTGGCTACTTTTCATTTTTGTTTCTTTTCTTTATTATTCCCTTCCCCAAAGGTTAGTTCGTGCACTCTGGCATCATCAGCTTATCGCACAAGATCCAAGGGCCCTTCACCTACTCCTCCTCCTAGTCCCCCTAAAGGCAAGAACAAAGGCAAGAGTAAGATGGAAGAATCCAGCAGCGCCAGGAAGGAGAATATGGTTGAACGGGTAGAGGCCACTAATGGCCAAGGTATTCGGGTCCTAAATGAGAACATGTCACCACTGGAACAGAAGTTGTTGAAGTTTCAAGAAGAACTTGATAAGGTTCGAAATCTGGCAAACCTGTCATTTTCCCTTCATGTCCCAGACGTCAACCTCCCTAACATCCAAAATCCTACACCTCCTCAAAACATCCTAAAACAACAAAATCATCCCACAACTCATCATCATGCCACTCCACCAAAGAACCAAACCCAACACAATGTAACACCTGCCATACGCCAAGGAATCTCCAAACCCATAAAAATCAAGAAACATGGCACCACATTCGGTCTGGGATACGAATATACTTGGGAAGAATACAAGAACTGGTTTCCACCTTGGCGCGGTCCTTATTACCCTTTGGAGAAGCCGATACCGCATCTGGAGCATACCTTCCAGCAGGCGGACATTATTTACAGGTTAGACGAAGAAGAAGCACTTGCAGTGATGAGGAGTTTTTTCCTGGAGGACAATGATATGGATTATTGTGTTGTTCTCGAGGAGGAGAGGAAGGAAGGCCCTTCCATACAGGCTGTGAGCAGAGGGACATACCTCAAGAACTGGACTATCAGAACGACCAAAACATGACGAGCCTCGGGGTAGCAAGGCTAAAACAAGCATTACTTACTATTTTATTTAATAAAATGATTTTCCCTTTTCGCATTTTCAATTCCTGCAATAAGATCCTCAATGTTCAAAATAGTTATTCAATTTATCAAAGCATTTTCTAATTTTTCTTATGAATCAAATTTTTATCATTACTGTTTTCTCTCATTACTTTATCTATACAACATTACTATTACTTGTCTTGATGAACCAATGAACGTGACATGCAATGAGACAACGCAACAAACGAACATTGATTTAGAGGAAGATGATATACCTGACGAGATTGTCAAAAAAGTTGAAAACTTTGAGAACAGGCCTAAGTCCAAATTGGACGAGACTGAAATTATCAACCTGGGAGATTCGAAAAACGCCATGGAAACCCGCATCAACATTCATTTATCGCCATCAGAGAAGAAAGAGTACACAGAGTTTCTGAAGGAGTATGAGGACATATTCGCCTGGCCGTATGATGACATGACTGGTCCAAGTACGTCCATTGTTGCTCACAACTTGCAAACCAATCCAATGTGTCCGCCGGTAAAACGAAAGCTCAGAAAGTTCAAACTCGACATGAGTTTGAAAATCAAGGAAGAAGTTACTAAACAGATCAACGCCAAAGTTCTCAGGGTAGTTGAGTACCCGACCTGGTTAGCCAACATCGTACCTGTGCCGAAGAAGGACGGGAAGGTCAGAGTTTGTGTCGACTACCAGGATCTCAACCGGGCAAGTCCAAAAGATGACTTCCCCTTACCAAATATGCATATCCTGATCGACAATTGCGTGAAGCACGAACCGCAATCATTCGTGGATTGCTTCGCTGGTTATCATCAAATCTGGATGGATGAGGAAGATGCTGAGAAAACAGCTTTCATTACGCGTGGGGAGTGTACTGCTACAAGATGATGTCATTCGGTCTGAAGAACGCAGGGGCCACCTACATGAGGGCTATGACCACCATCTTCCACGATATGATTCAGAAGGAGATCGAGGTATATGTGGATGATGTTATTATCAAGTCCAGGAAATCCATGGACCATATAGAAGATCTGAGGAAGTTCTTCAATAGGTTGCGGGAATATAACCTGAAGCTGAGCCCCGCGAAGTGTGCATTCGGTGTTCCTGCTGGGAAGTTGCTGGGATTTATTGTGAGCGGCCGGGGAATAGAATTGGATCCATCAGAAGTCAAGTCCATTCAAGAACTACCGCTGCCAAGGAAGAAGAAAGATGTGATGAGTTTCTTGGGGAGGCTTAATTACATTAGTCGGTTTATCGCACAGTCTACAGTTATTTGTGAGCCGATCTTCAAGATGCTGAAGAAGGACGCTGCAACCAAATGGACCGATGAGTTCCAGAAGTCTTTTGACAGAATTAAGGAATACTTGTCAACCCCGCCAGTCTTGGTACCACCTGATATAGGTAGACCTCTGTTACTCTACCTTTCCGTATTAGATGGAGCCTTCGACTGCGTTCTGGGGCAGCATGATAAAACAAGGAGAAAAGAGTAAGCAATTTATTATCTCAGCAAGAAGTTCACTTCGTACGAGGCCCGATATTCTCTATTGGAACGCACTTGTTGTGCTTTGACGTGGGTGGCTCAGAAGCTGAGACATTACTTCTGTGCCTACACAACGTATCTCATATCAAGAATGGATCCATTGAAGTACATCTTTCATAAGCCTATGCCCACTGGCAGGCTAGCTAAGTGGCAAATCCTGCTGAGTGAGTTTGACATTATCTATGTGACTCAAAAAGTGGTCAAGGGACAGGCACTGGCAGACCACCTCGCTGAGAATCCTGTGGATGGGGAATACGAACCTTTGAAAATGTATTTCCCTGATGAAGAGGTATCATTCATAGGAGAAGACATTGCATAATCCTAAGACGGTTAGAGGATGTTCTTCAATGGAGCAGCAAACTTCAAGGGAGTTGGCATTGGAGTAGTCTTAATATCGGAAACCGGCCAGCATTATCCGGTGTCTGCCAAAGTCAGGTTCCCATGCACCAACAATATGGCAGAGTATGAATCCTTCATCTTAGGGCTCAACATGGCCATTGACATGAACATCTAGGAGCTGTTAGTGATCGGTGACTCAGATTTGCTGGTACATCAGGTAGAAGGAGAGTGGGCAACCAAGAATTCCAAGATACTACCGTATCTGCATCACGTATATGAGTAAAGAAAGAGGTTCACAAAGATAGAATTGCGACACAAACCTCCCAAATGTGATGTCTGCCCTTCTCGCAAATGCAACCTACCCAACTTAGCCTAGCCTTCACAAATGCGAACAAGGTATCTCAATTGTGATACCTGAGCCCCCCTATCATGTTTGCAATAGTGATGCTGGTGCTCGCAATTCTGGCAATGGCCTAGCAACCTGTATTTGAGTCTAAACCATTTTGAACCACGTCCTAAGCTTACTTGATCCTTCACAACTCAAAATCAAACATGAAAACAATTAAATAAACATCAAATGAAATCTCTCACGCGATAAAAACTCAAAATAACATCTAGAACTACGAATCGAACATCAAAACACATGAATTTCAGAAGAAAACTCAAAAACCTCTAGAATTGTAACCAAACGTCTGAATCCTATCAAACAAACTACTAATGACACATAAAATATGGTAGCCAAGTTTCAAACAACAAAATTGACCCATTCCAAGTCCAAAAACTAAATTCTGAACTCGATAGCCAAAAAGTCAACCTACGGTCAAACTTGGAAAAACATCGAAACCTCAAATTGCCAACTTTTGATAAAACATGTCAAATTAACCTAGGGACCTCCGAATTCAATTCCGAGTATATGCCCAAGTCCAAAATCATGTTACAAACCTATGGAGCCATCAAAACACCGTTCAGTGGTCATTTTCACAAAAGTTAAGTTTCTGTCAGCATTTGCAACTTAGGCTTCTAAACCAAGAACTAAAGGGTCCAAATCATCCCAAAACCTTCCGGAACGAAACTAACCAACCCCACAAGTCATAAAACAACAAATACACATGTGTGTAGCATAAAAAAAGGAAACGGGGCTCAAATACATAAAATGATCGGATGATACCTCTGTTGAACCTTCACTGAAGCAATGCCCTTCGACCTCAACTTTCGGACATGTCTGTCAAAGATAGCAACCAACTCCTAAACATAAGGAAAATCCTTGTCGAGTTGGATTGATCTATAATCTAATACATGTGATAGATCACCATAATACGTCTGGAGCATGTAAACATGGATCACACAGTGAAATACCGATAAGCTGGGTGGCAATGCGAGTCTATAAGCCACCTCCCCAACTCTCTCAAGTATCTCAAAAGGACCAATATACCTAGGGCACAACTTTCCCTTCTTCCTGAACCTCATCACACCTTACATGGGTGAAGCACGAAGCAAAACCCTCTCTCCCACCATAAATGCTACATAACAAACATTCTGATCAATAAAACTCTTCTGTCTAGATTGTGAGGTACAAAGTCGATCCTGAATCTACTTGACTTTCTCCAAGGCATCCCCAACCAAATCAGTGCCCAACAATCTAGCCTCTCCCGGCTCAAACCAACCAACTGAAGAGCTACACCGCCTCCCATATAGGGCCTCATAAGGAGCAATCTATATAATTGATATGTAGTTGTTGTTCTAGGCGAACTCTGCAAGAAATACGAACTAATCTCATGAACCCCCGAATTCCATAACACATACGTGTAACATGTCCTCCATGATTTGAATGGTGCACACGCACTGCCCGTCCATCTGGGGGTGAAATATTGTACTCACCTGAACTCATGTGCCTAACTCACAAGTCTCCACAATTGTGATGCAAATGGCATACCTCAATCGGAGATAACGGATACTAGCACACCATGGAGACAAACTATCTCAAGAATATAGATCTGGGCTAGCTGCTCTAAAGAATAGGTAGTCACCACCAGAATGAAATGTGCAGACTTGGTCAGTCTATCTACAATAATCCAATCTGCGTCGAATTTAATCAAAGTTCGTGGGAGCCCAACAATGAAATAAATGGTAATACACTCCCTCTACCATTAGGGAATCTCAAGTCTCTAAAGCAAACCGCTCGGCCATTGATACTCGTACTTCACCTGCTAATAGTTTAGACACCGAGCCACATACTATGCTATGCCTTTCTTTATTTTTATCCACCAATAGCATTGTTCAAATCCTAATACGTCTTTGCGGGACACAAACACCCAGGTGAATGGAATATTGCGAACTGTGGGCCTCCTCAGGGATCAAATCACGCAACCCATCCACAGTGGGCACACATAAACGACCCTGCATCTACAACACCTTTTCATCACCAATAGAAACCTCCTAGGCATCACCGTGTTGCACTATGTCCCTAAGGACAAGCAAATATGGGTTGTCATACTAACGCACTCTGATGCGCTCATACAAGGAATACCGAGAAACCACGCAAGCAAGAACCTAGTTGGGCTCCAAAACATCCAGTCTCACAAATTGATTGGCCAAACCATGAACATCCATGTCTAGTGGCCTCTCTGTTGTCAGTAGATATGCCAAACTGCCCATACTCTCAACCTTTCTACTCAAGGTATTGGCTACCATGATGACCTTCCCGGGATGATATAGAATTGTGAAATTATAGTCTTTCAAAACCTCTAAACATCTCGGTTGTCGCAAAATAAAGTCCTTCTACTTGAAAAGATGTTGGAGACACTGGTGGTCGATATATACCTCACATGGAACACTGTATAGATAGTCTTTCCAAATGTTAAATGCATGAACAAGAGATGCCAGTTCTAAGTTGTGCACCAGGTAATTCTTCTCATGAACCTTCAACTGCCAAGACGCATAGGAAATCACCCTACTGTTTTACATAAACATCGTGCAAAGAACAATACGTGACATATAGTAATACATAGTGTAAGACCCCGAACTTGTACGCAACACCAAAACTAGGGCAGTGGTCAATTCACTCTTGAGGTTCTGAAAGCTCGCCTCACACTCGTCAAACCATATGAAAGGAGTAACCTTCTAGATAAATCTATTTAAAGGTGCAGCAATTGATGAGAAACCCTCTACGAAACATCGATAATATATGGAAAACCCAAGGAAACTCCGAATCTCAATAGATGAAGACGGTCTAGGCCAACTCTGATCTATATCAATCTTCTTCGTATCTACCTTGATCCCCTCACCAGATACCACATAACCCACACATACCACCAAATCGAGCCAGAACACTCACTTGGTGAATTTTTGGTACAACTTCTTCTTCATCAAGGTCAGGAGCACGATCCTCAAAAGTTGCACATGATCCTTCTAGTTGCAAGATTATACCAAGATGTCATCAATAAAGATGATGAATGAATAAATATTTGGCTGGAATACATTGTTCATCAAATACATAAATGTTGTTGGGGTATTGGTCAGTCCCAATGACATCACTAAAAACACGTAGTGACCACACCGAGCACTGATGTATTATTCAGAATATCCAGATCCCTAATCTTCATCTGATGATACCATGATCTCAAATCAATCTTAGAGAACACTTTAGCAACCTGAAGATGGTCAAACAAGTCATCAATACACGATAACGGGAACATGTTCTTCACTGCAACCTTGTTCAATTGTCAATAATTGATAAACATCCACATAGTACCATCATTCTTCTTCATAAACATAATCGTAGCACCTCACGATGAAACACTCGACCAAGTGAAACCCTTATCTAGCAATTTTAGAAGTTGTTCCATTAGCTCCTTCAACTTCACTAGTGCCATATATATGGTGGAATAGAAATGGCCTGAGTGTCCGGTACCAGGTCATTTCAAAAAGCAATATCCCTATCGGGTGGAATGCCCTGTAGGTCAATTGGGAACGCATCTGGGAAATCTCTTACTACTAGAACTAACTCAACGGGAATATCAACATTGATATCCCTCACAAAGTATAGATATTCTTCACACCCCATCACAACCATCCAATGTGCCTTAAGTAAGGACACAACTCTACTAAGAATATAATCAAATGTACCCCTCCACTCCAACTGCAACAAACATGGCATAGCGATTGTCATAGTCTTGACATGACTAGCTAGAATAGGATGATAAGGCGACAACCAATCCATGCCCAAGATCATGACCAAGTCCACCATGCCTAGGAACAATAGATAGAAATTGGTCTCATAACCACCAATAACGACTAGGCATGATCGATTAACACGATCCATAATAATAAAATCTCCCACAAGCGTGAACACATATACAAGAGCACTCAAAGAATCACGAGATATATCAAAATACAGAGAAAAGTGAGATGACACGTATAAATAAATGGAACACGGACCAAATAAGACTGATGCATCCATATGGTACACAAGAACAATAATTGTAATAACAGCGTTTGATGAAACCGCCTTCGTCCTACCAGGAAAAGCATAGAAATTTGACTGGCCTCCCTTATCTAGGGTGACATCTACCCACCGGACCTCTACCCTTAGTTGGTGGTGCAGGTGGAGCAGAAAATGGAGCAACATGGCCTGTGGACCATGTGGAATCCGTGGAGCCTGTGTAGTCTATGGAGGTACTCCCCTCTTGAGTTTGGGGAAGTCCCTCACCATATGTGTGGTATCACCACACTCGAAACAAACGCTCAATTGGCGTGGCTTCTGAAACTGACCCTAGCCTGGTAGGACAAACTGACATATGAAGGCACCCCGTGCAGGAGGTGCACCGAAAAATGGTTGAGCAAAATGGGCAACCTAAGACCGCCTAATAGCCAGAGCAATACTAGTAGTTTGGGATGCTCAATGAACTGGGCGGCGCACATAGCCTATTCCATGATGAGTTGCAACCGGAGGGCAGACATCGTTATATCCTCCAAAATCTTGAGGCCTCTTGGACTTCCTATTCTCTCTCTCTCAGCCCCGCATACTCTCCATCCTTCGAGCAATCTCTACCACCTACTTAAAGGGAGTGTCCGTCTCAAACTCCCGACCCATATTGAACCTAAGACCTAAAATTGAGCCCCTCAATGAACTTGTGAATTCGCTCTCTGACTGTAGAAACCAAGGCATGTGCATGTCAAGATAACTCACCGAATTTGATAGCATACTCTGACACCGACATAGTCCCCTGCAACAACTACTCAAACTCTGTGCGTCATGCATCCGGAAGGGTTTGGGGAACAAACACACTCAAGAACATCTTTGAAAATTAAGCCAAATTAGTAGGGTTGCATCAGCTGGTCAACCCTCCTCGTAAGCTTGATACTATTAATATGTTTCTATTGGCTGATGAAATGCAGTAAAAGTAACTCCGCTCACCTTCACAATACTGGCGGAGAATACAATGTCCCTTCTCGAGAAAACCACGTGTATCATCTGTAGCTGCGCCATTGAAAGTACAAGGATCATACTTCTTGAACCTCTCACATCTCTTCTGCTTCTTCTCAAATGCCTCTGGCCTGACCTCAGGCTTAATTGAAATAACGAGTTATGCTGGTATGACACCTAGGACCTGATCAATGTGGACCTGCTTCTCTATGTACAGGACATGAGTGTTTGAGCTCCTCCCCCAGCTTGAGATGTAGTTGGTTCAAGGGGGATCAATCATGTCTGAGCTAAAGTGCCGAACATGCTAAAAACTATGCTAGGGTTTCCTGAAGTCCAGTGGTAACAACTGGCATTTCGAGTGCTTGTCTCTTAATCGGAGTTGTAATTTTACACTGATGAATTCTCTCTCTCATTCGTACTAAGGTAAGATCTTCATATTGACGTGCTTTTACCTCGGCTACCAAAGATGATTCTGATGTATTCTGTACAATAACACCTCTGTCATGAGAGTCTAACAATTTGATTCTCATATTGGTCTGCTAATGAAGCTTTGTAGTCAACCCCTTGTCAACTTGCCTCAATGTATGCTATGTTTCCCATTGACTTACGACTTAGAGCGTCTGCCACAACGTTGGCTTTACTCGGATGGTAAAATATCTCGACATCATAGTCTTTCAGTATTTCAAGCCACCTACGCTGCCTCAAATTCAACTCCTTCTGTTTGATGATGTATTGTAAACTCTTGTGATCTATGTAGATATCAACATGGCACCGTATAAGTAGTGTCGCCATATCTTCAAAGCATATATTACTGCAGCCAATTACAAATCACGAGTCATGTAATTTTTTTCATGCTTTTTCAATTGTCTTGATGCATAAGCAATCACCTTCCCATGTTGCATTAATACGCACCCCAAACCTATACTTGAGGCATCAAAATATACCACATAACCTTCTAATCATTCTGGGAGAGTGAGGACTGGCGCGAATGTCAATTGATTCTTTAGCTCCTAAAAACTATGTTCACAAGCGTCAGACCATTGGAACTTGGTAGCTTTCCGTGTTAACTTAGTCAATGGTGCTGAAATAGAGGAAGAACCTTCTACAAACCGCCTATAATATCCCGCTAGCCCTAGGAAGCTGCGAACTTTCGATGGTGTTGTAGGTTTTGGCCCATTCTTTAGTGCATCGATCTTCTGAGTGACGACACTAATGCCTTCATCAGATATCACTTGGACAAGGAATGTTATTGAGTTCAGCCATAATTCATATTTTGAGAGCTTAGCATATAACTTACGATCTTGAAGGGTCTATAATACTATCCGCAAGTGGCCCCCAGTTTCCACCTCCAAACGAGAATACACCAGAATGTCATCGATGAATACGATCATGAACACATCAAAATAGGACATGAATACACTATTCATGAGATCAATAAAAGTTTTTGGGGAATTTGTTAGCCCGAACGACATCACTAAGAACTCAAAGTGCCTATATCTTGTCCGCAAGACTGTCTTGGGAATATCTTTCTCTTTAACCCTCACCTGATGATACCCTGAACGTAAGTAAATCTTCGATAGATACTGGGCACCATAAAGCTTGTCAAAGAGGTTGTCAATCCTTGGAAGTGGATACTTGTTCTTTATAGTAAAATTATTTAACTGTTGATAATTGATACACATCTTTAACGGCTCGTCTTTCTTCCGCATGAACAATACTAGCGTACCCCAAGGTGAAGTGCTAGGCCTAATGAAGCCCTTACCCAGCAAGTCCTTCAATTGCGCCGT
The DNA here is from genome assembly GCA_005239495.1 of Nicotiana undulata. Taxonomy (NCBI): domain Eukaryota; kingdom Viridiplantae; phylum Streptophyta; class Magnoliopsida; order Solanales; family Solanaceae; genus Nicotiana; species Nicotiana undulata. Next base: position 7,061 of record ML292515.1, on the reverse strand, counting down.
CAACTCTCGCAATTCTGCCAGGGCCATCCTGTATGGATTGATAGATATTGGTTGAGTGTCAGGCAACACATCAGTGCTAAACTCAATCTCCCTTTCAGGAGGAAGGCATGGGAATTCATCCGGGAAAATGTTTGGAAATTCGCTCACCACGAGGATTGATTGTAGAGTAGGCGGCTTTGCCTCCACATCCGTAATTCGAACAAGATGATATATGTAACCTTTTAAGATCATCTTCCTTGCCTTATGATTGGAAATAAACCTACCTTTAGGCGTAGCAATGTTCCCCTTCCCTTCAATGATGGGTCACGAGGAAACTAAAACCCAACGATCTTCGTACAACAATCAACATTTTTATATCATGAGGTAAACCAGTCCATTCCCATTATCACATTGAAATCAACCATTTCTAACTAAAATAAATTTGTCGAGGTTTGACAACTACAAATCATCGATGTGGAACCTCTATATACATTTCTAGCAATCACAGAATCTCCTATCGGAGTAGATACCGCAAGTGGTTTACTTATCAATTCAGGTTCCAAACTTATTAGCCACAAAGAATGTAACATTGGATAAGGTAGATCTCGGATCAACCAACATATATACGTCATAATAAAACACAATAAACATACCTGTAACAACATCAAGAGACGACTTGAGATCCTATCAACCTACTAGAGCATAGGTTCGATTTTGAGCATCACTCGAACTCGGCATGGCACATCTACCTCTACCACGACCAGTCGACTGCTGAAAATCCCTTGTTGGAGTCCGAACTGATTAAGTACCAGACAAAAATCCAGCCGCCTAAGCCATACCACCACCTCCTCTATCAGGACTATCCCGCATCATATGGCCAGAGTATCCGCAAGAATAACACGCATCAGAACCTCGATGACACAGTCCAAAGTCTTCCTTTCCGTATGGATTCCAAAGAGGTGTTGGGGGTCGTCTGACTAGTATCCCTATAACATTGTGAGCATGATGCCCGCGAACTTTTACCTGAACCAGAATAGGTAAATCGATCATACCGAGGCCTATGAAACTTTGGAGGGGCACTAGTTACAGGTTGCGCCGAAATCCTCGAAGATTGGGGCCTGATACTACCTCTAAAGTCATCAGAATACTCTAAAAATCTCCCGTAGTTGTAGCAAGACTTCTACTAATCACTTGCTTCCTAGTCGAAGGCATCACTGAAAGAAAACAAGGTGAATATTAGAGATAAACGCTTACGAATCAACGCTACGCACGTTCTAAATTCAGGAAGAAGGTAACAACCCTAGATGTCAGGTAGCCTCCTGATTATAAATGTGGCACACAACACATCCATAATGAAGACTCTACTAGACGCGACTTATTGACAATCCCTAGGACATAATTGCTCTTATACCAAGTTCGTCACGACCCAAACTGGAGGATCATAACTAGCACCTGGGCCATACTTGTCGAGCACCAACGTGCATTTAATCTAACCTTCCTTATTATCCTTAAGGGACAAAGAGATCAATATAAATGGTAGACATGAATCATGAACAACTAGAAATGAAAGATAATATCATGAACATACATAACATGGGACGAGAAGACTATCATAAAACTATATATAAGGTACGAGCTACCAAGCTGCCATGAGAGACTATACCATAAAAATCAACTAGACAAGGCATTCCAAACTATACATGAGTCGAAGCCTATCTATGAGACTCTAAAGGAACTTAAGTGCTGCAACATTGCCGAACAAGGGCCCCAACATGCCCATAATGTCTATAATAAAAGTGCATTCCAAGACCACGACAAGTCCGGAGAAGGGATATAGCCAATAACCGTTGAACTAGGCAGCCTATGGTGGTGCGTCAGCTTCGCCTACATGTCTATTAGGACCTGTTGCACGACATGAAACGTCCACAAATAAAAGGGACGTTAGTACGAATAAAGTAACGAGTGTGTAAGGAAGGAAAGAATAAATAAGAACAATAATGTAAATAGGGATAGAAAAATATACAACCTCTAACATCTGAGTACCTCGGAGGGCTACTGACATGAAATGCATGACACACACACACACACACACACACACACACACACACACACACACATATATATATATATATACATAAACCTTTGAAAAACATATGCCTCTATGGGCAGCTTCATCATCATATCGTACCGACGGTAATAGGCTCGGTAAAAAATATACCCCGCCATTATAAGACCTGATAGAATCGTACCCGTCCACGTGGAGTTCGGTAAAATCCAACTGATCAGTTGTTTCACAATAGGTGCTATTGCAATTTAAAAGTCAAATGGACATGTTTGTCTACAATAGAATACAAATTGAGTGTTTAATATGTGAAGAAGAATAACAATTTGGGCGTATTGTCAATAGAGGTACAACATTTCAAGATATTGTAATTGGTTGATTCAAGATATAAGGTACGAGCTACCAAGCTACCATGAGAGGCTATAAAACAAAAATCCACCAGACAAGGCATTCCATACTATACATGGGTCGAAACATGTGTATGAGCCTCTAAAGGAATGTAAGTGTTGCAACATTGCTGGAACAAGGCACCGAAAACCCATAATGTCTATAACAAAAGTGCATACCAAGACCCCGACAAGTTCGAAGAAGGGATCTTGCCAATAACCGTTGAACTGGGCAGCCTAGTATGGTAGGGGAGCTTCGCCTACCTGCTATCAGGACCTACTACACGACATGTAGCATCCACAAATAAAAGGGATGTTAGTACGAATAAAGTATCGAGTATGTAAGGCAGGAAAGCATAAATAAAAACAGTAATGTAAATAGGGATAGAGAATATACAATCTGTAACATTTGAATATCTCTGAGGGCTAGTGACATGAAATGCATGATACATACATACATAAACACACACACTATATATATATATATATATAGGCTCGGTAAAAAATGTACCCGGCCATTACAAGGCTTGATAGAATCATACACAGCCACGTGGAGCTCGGTAACACCCAACTGATCAGTGGTTGCAGAATAGGTGTCGTACCCCTCCGACTATTGCGCGGCTCGGTCGAGTAAAATATATACATATATATAATGCATGCTGGACTCGTTGGAATCACATTCTTAACCTTTCGGAGTGACGTAAGGACTTTATCATCCGTACACGTTATTAGTAGTAACCCTTCATCCAAAATCTTATAAGGATCAGGAAGTGCCAACAACATTAATAACAAAATAATAACAAAAGCTACATCAACATCAATCGTTCCATAAGAAGGGAAACAATGTAAGTACTGGTAGCTTCTAAGAGTGGAGTATCTTTCGAAGCTCATTTATTATATTATGTACAATCGGAGTCGTGCAAAAGAAGGAAGAGATAGCCTCACATTCTTTTTATATAAAGCCCAACCTCAAGCTATGAAAATGTCACGACTCCTTAGTCTACAATAAGAGAAATGGCACTATCGTTATTATTTAAACGTCGTAACTATTATGTATCGACCACAACCTATTTTACGATGAAATGGACAACACCTAACCTATTTATATGACTTCCCACAAGTTAAAAATATCACCAAATAATTCAAACAACATCATTAATATTCATATTGAGCCTCCCAAAGCAGTCCACTAACCAACAACATTACTAACAAGCCTTTCCATATATATCTCTCAAGTTCTAGCTTCAACTTAGCCGTAACTTGGATAATCTTAAATACATGTAGGGTAAGAGGTTTTTTACCTTTAAATAGAAAGAACAACTCAATTGACCTTAATTGACCATGAAATATCCCTCCAATGCTGCCACAAGAACAAGTAAGCGAAACTAGCAATCAATTAGGAATTTTCGGCACTAGAATCACTTTAGAAGACTTGATATCACCTAGGGTTGACATTAAAAACTTTAGAGAGTATTTTACAGAACCCAAAAAACTTCAAAAAACCTCCCACACGAGCTGGAACAACACAAAAATCAGCAACAACAAGATGAACAAGAAACTTACTAGCGCCACGGGATTCCCCACACTTGATTTGTGTTGTTTGACCTTTGTATGGGTCTTGGATCACGGGATAACCTTGAGAGAGTGTGTATAGGGTTCTAAGTTCTGAATATAATGAAAACGGATCACAAGGAGAGGTTCGCGATCTCTAGGGAATATTAATAACCTCTAGTTTTACCCCAAAATACGGGTTACAACATCCTTGATTCGTTAAGCTTATAATACTTGTTAACCAATCTTACACACCCTTGTATCATTTAATACCAATAGGATTAACTTCTTATCATCTCAAATATAATCTCTTCTCATATTTACGTAACTTACAACGTGATCTAACGCACACGAATATGGGTTGTAACAAATCCTTTTAGGATTAATACAAATAAAAGTTGGTTTTCACTTTAATGGAACCTTTATGTTGGCTTTACTGTACTCTTCAATCATTTTATATGTTACAGATTTTCTTGTTAGGACACATGTGGGCAACGAGGTGGCTGATTTCTTGGCAAAAGCAGGCTGCAACATGGAAGCTGCAACCAATATTACTATTTTTGAAGAGCCACAAGATTTTGTAAAATTTTTGGACATGGATCAGAAAGGAACAGTTCGTTATCGAAGATCTACATACAAACCACTGAGCCATGCTGTGAACTTGGACCAATCAACTTTTGATGATACACAACAACACACAAGCACACATACAATCGCTGGGAATGAAGAAACTGTTCATTTATTTTGTAGCAATGTTTCTAACTATAAACACAACTAACTCTATGGTAGGTGCCCAGGCATCGACCTCTCTGTAGTTTTTCTTATTTTGTTTTAATGCAATATTATCTTTATAACCAAAAAAAGGCATCACTAATTTATTTTTCTAATTTTTTCTTTGCATGCATGTATTTGGGCTTGCCGATTTTCTTTGGAACTCAGGCGCAACTCTAGTTCAGAACACCTCCACTTGAGCAAAGGTTGCTTCTTTTTAATGTCTGTTGGGCCTACCTTTCATTATGCCCAATTTTGAGTCTAGTTCCCTTTCCTCTCTTGCTCACTGATAAGTAAAAATTGTTGATTATTCTCTCTCTCTCTATCGATATATATATATATATATATATATATATATATCGTGTGTGTGTGTGAGAGAGAGAGAGAGATACTAATGCTATTATTTGATGTTTCATTTATGCTTTAATAATTTCTAGGAATCTAGGAAAAACCAAGCTCGTAGGTAATAATAAAAAGGTAATATGAATATATTTACTATATCTATTAAAGCATGTCAATCTTTCACTAATAATGAATTAATGATCTCACCTTTTATTTATCACTAACTGTCACAATCCCAAAACCCCCTGGCCATGATGGGGCATATCATGATACTAAGCTAGGCAATTCACTACTTATAACATAAAGAAACCTTTCGTTCAAATCATTTCTATCTCGACGAAATTCACAAAATTAGAAAACACATTCACTCATGAGTCCAACCATACTAGTTTCACTCAATTCCAACTCCAATTCGATGTTCAAATCCTAAAAATTTATCTTATGAAGTTTCTACAATTTCTATAATTTCTACCTCAAAGTACTAATCAAATGATGAAATCATTCATATATTCATGAACATTAACAAAATCCGAGCTAGAATCACGTACCCCGATGAAGTTCTTGAATAACCCTCGAAACATCACCACAAACCAAGCTCCCTAGGTCCAAAATGTAAAATAATACCCTAAACCCCGTTTATATAGTGCAATCTCTAATCTCCTTCACGCTGACCGCGACAATCCAAGCGCGACCACGAAAATCTAACTTGCGATCGTAAACAAAAGTAGCGTTGTCGGTGCTTCGGGTGGCTGCAGTGACAGGATTTGGTATTTTGGTCATAGCTTTCTCTACAATGTCCAATGTTCATAACTAGACACGAAGAGCTACAACTTTTGTTTTTGAATCATCTCAAAATTCCTTCTAGATTAAAAGATATAGTCTCCCGAAGTCAGACTAGTGAATCTGCAGATCTGTCCTGGAGCGCCTCAGCGCCCCAAATTACACTCTCAACACCCCCTCCTGTGCCTCAACGGAAATTCCTTCGCCCTCAGCGGAATTCCATCGCCCTTATCGAAAATTTCTTCGCCCTCAGCGAAAATTAAGCACCAGAACAATGCATGAGTTTCGGTAATGCCTGGACTCGCTCAAAGCTCACCCGAAATACATCCGAGACCTCCCGAACCTCAACCAAATATGCCATCAAGTCGTAAAATACCATACCAACTCAATCGAGCGCTAAAATCACATCAAACAATAACAAAAACATGAATCACACATCAATTCAAGCTTAATGGACTTGAAACCGAAAACTTTCATAACTGATGCTGAAACCTATAAACCGTCGTCTGCATGACCTCGAATTTTGCACACACATCACAAATGATACTACAAACCTACTCGAACTCTCGGATTTCCATTCCGAATCCGATATCAAATCTTTCCACTGCCGACCGAAAATCACCAAATATCCAATTTCGCCAATTCAAGCCTAATTCTACCACGGACCTTTGAATAATATTCTGAACCACTCCTAAGTCTAAAATCACCTAACGAAGCTATCTGAATTATAAGAACCCGATTCCGAGATTATTTACCTATAAGTCAACTTTTGGTTGACTTTTCCAACTAAATAACCAACTTAAGAGACTAAGTGTCTCCTTTATCTCCAAAATTGCTCCGAACCCGAGCCAACCAATATAACAGAACATAATAGATCTGAGCCGCATATAATGAAGAAGAAACAAGGAAATGGGGCTAAAACTCTCGAAACGACCGATCGGGTCGTTACACTAACTCTTTTTAAAAGTCTTTTGATATTGAACAGATTTTAAAGGAAAACGACCCCTCTTTGAAAATAAATTGAAAATAACATTTCAAATAATTGTTTTCTCAACAAAACAAACAAAACGAGGCTGGTAATTCATGATTAATAAACCTCAACGAGTTTTTAAAAGAACGACAATGCTCTGTCTTGAAATCAATCTAAAGGTATTCTCATGTCATGTTTATTTTACTAACTCACCCGAATA
>ML292513.1:0-39661 GCA_005239495.1 Nicotiana undulata | reverse complement strand
CCATGATATCACGAGGTCCAATTCCAGGCTGAATTCCAAATCGCATGAAATCCTGAATTCCAAGTCAGGTGCCGAAATACTCCCGGGTCATCAGAAACCCGAGGCAAACACACTCCCAAGTCCGATATCATCATCCGGAGCTGCTGGAGCTGTCAGAACTCGATTCCGAGGTCGTTTTCTCAAAATGCTGCTCGGAGCCAAAATCAGCCAAATAGGCTTGCCTTCAGGAACCAAGTGTTCCTGAACTGGCCAAATCACTTCTGAATCTCGAACTACCTGCCCACACAAGTCATAAGGCACGAGTAGTCGCTATGGGAAGAGTCATTCATGGGAATAGAGTCCCAACACACAAAACGACCGGCTGGGTCGTTACAGATAAGATTAACCCCAAAGAATAACGAAGAGCATATGAATAAATGGGGTAACTCAGCAGTGTTGAGTCAGCATAGTAAAAGAAGAAAAATTGGCCGTCGGTGTTTGTCGTAAGCCTACGAAGAGGGCGACCAGCCATTGAAACACCAACTACTTTACTCAGTTCTCACAAATACTTGTGAAAGAGTTTGTTCTCGGACTCTCCATAATGCGTGGCGCATAGGATTTGAACGATTGCGTCAGGTCACCATGACGGTGTCAGAATATGCCACCAGGTTCTATAAGTTAGCTCGTCATACTCCTACTTCGGTTCATATAGCCAAAGAGCAAGTTCACAAACTCATTAAATGACTCAAATATGATTGTAAAATTTTTGTACGACTCAAGGCAGGTTGATACTTTATTTCGGCTAGTGGTAGAAATTGTCATAGACTTGGGAGAGTCATATATCATCAGAGCACTCAGGCTACGTGCCCATTGCAGTTACAACTCAACTTACATGACCAGCTAAGGGAAAAAGGGTAGGAATGTCGAAGGCGGAGGTCAGATCCCTAGAGGCGGAGACCCAACCTGTTAATATATTTTCTATGGTATGGCTGGGGTCACTACAACAGATAGTGTCATTACAAGTACAATCTCTAGTTATTATAAAGTGATAATTTCCTTAACCTGATTCTATTATGAGTATCTAGGAAATTCCTCCTAATATGCTCCACTCTCGGGTGAGCTTCATAACTCTGAAATCTACTTATGTTAATACTTGTACTGAGAAAATTCTAGGGAGACAACTATGTCTATCATTGCGTGTTGTAATTTTATTTAACAGAAAATATTTAAAGGAAGAAAAAGAAAGGTTACATACGATACAATTTCACTTCACGGCACGGCCAAAAAAAAGAAAGAGCTTCGCTCGGTTGGCCTTCCTACGCTGACGAATGCCTCTTTTCTCTGCTCTGAAGTCTACAACAAACAAGTGGGAGAGGCAGGATTCGAACCTACGTAGAAAAACTTCAACAGATTTACAGTCTGCCGCTTTTGACCACTCGGCCACTCTCCCCTTCCCGGGCCGAGGCCCCCCTCAATGGGTTCTAATTCTAAGAAGGGGGGCGGCGCCCTGAATCAATCAAAAAGCTTATTGATTTAATTGAAGGGAACTAAGACGATTAGCTTAGCTAGCGTTCCGGGAGGTGGCACGATATGCATATTACTTGTGATTAAGAATTGAGGACGAGATCCTTGCATTTTAATTTGATTTGATATGTTTAAATCGGGCTACGAGCCGCGGTGGAAGTTATGTAAGGACGAGATACTTGTGATGAAAATTCTTGTGTTTAAATTCTCCCGTGTGAAATTAAAATTTGTACTATACTACTAATAGGAGCCATGCCTGTTAGGTTTATTTAAAAAAAAAATTGTATAAAAATTATTTGTACATAAATTGCCAATTCCTGCTATAATTATTGAGCTTTAACCTACAAGTTAGGTGCCCGCCCATGTGGCGTTAAATGAGACACGTTAATTCTGGTATGTAATTACGAGGTCTTCAAGCATCGTATCTCGTTATCAGTATTGTGAAGGTTTGAAAGGAGATTATTGTTAACGTGAAGCTATTTGATAATTCTGTAATTGACTATGAACAACTTTTAAGAAAATAGAGGCAGTCAAGAACTGGCCTAGACCCACTTCAGCCACGGAAATTAGGAGCTTCTCGAGTTTGGCAAGTTACTACTATCATTTTGTGGAGGGGTTTTCATGTATAGCAGCCCTAGTGACCAAATTGACTCATAAAGGTGCTCCATTCAAATGGTCGGGCGAGTGCGAGGCGAGCTTTTGGAAGCTCAAGACAACCTTGATTTCAGCACCGGTGTTGGTGTCTCGCCAGTTGAAAGTTCATGAGAAGAATTATCATGTTCATGCCTTAGAATTGGCAGCCATTGTTCATGCATTGAAGATTTGGAGGCACTATCTTTATGGCGTGCCGTGTGGGTTTTCACTGACCATCGCAGTCTCCAATATCTATTCAAGCAAAAAGATCTAAATTTTAGGCAGCGGAGATGGTTAGAGTTGCTGAAAGATTATGATGTCACAATATCGTATCATCCAGGGAAGGCCAACGTGGTGGCCGGTGCATTGAGTAGAAAGGTGATGAGTATGGGCAGCCTTGCGTATATTCTAGTCCGTGAGAGATCGTTAGCTTCAGACATTGGCTAATCAATTCGTGAGGTTGGATATTTCGCCCAGCAGCGTTCTAGCTTGTACAGTCGCTCGGTCTTCTCTAACCGAGCGTATCCGAGAGGGGCAGGATGATGACCCGCATTTGATGGTTCTTAGGGACATAGTTCGGCATGATGGTGCCAAGAAGGTTAAAGTTAGAGATGATGGTGTATTGAGGATGCAGGGCCGTATATGTGTGCCTAATGTTGATGGCCTTCATGAGTTGGTCCTTGAGGAGGCTCATAATTCTAAGTATTCCACACACCCAGGTGCACCCAAAATGTACCAGGACTTGAGGCATCATTATTGGTGGAGATGGATGAAAAAAGACATTGTTGCGTACGTGGCTCGTTGCCTAAATTGTCAGCAGGTAAAATATGAGCATTATAGACCCGGTGGTTTGCTTCAGCAGATAGAGATTCCTGAGTGAAAGTGGGAGCGTATCATTATGGACTTGGTCGTTGGACTCCCACAGACTTAGAGGAAATTTGACGCAATTTGGGTTATTGTGGATAGGCTGACTAAATCAGCCCATTTCATTCCTGTGGAGATACTAATACTTTGGAGCGGTTGGCTGAGTTATACATTCGGGAGATTGTTCGCCTTAACGGTGTGTCCGTGTCTATCATTTAGGATTGAGGTACGCAGTTTACTTCGCACTTTTGGAGGGCAGTTCAGCGTGAGTTGGGTACCCGAGTGGAGTTGAGCATAGCATTCATCCTTAAACTGACGGGAAGTCCGAGCATACCATTCTGATTTTGGATGATATGCTCTGTGCTTGTGTTATTGACTTTGGAGGTTTTTGGGATCAGTTCTTGCCGTTAGCGAAGTTTGCTTATAATAATAACTATCAGTCGAGCATTCAGATGGCTCCATATAAGGCATTATATGGTAGACGGTGCAGATCGCCAGTTGGATGGTTTGAGCCGGGAGAGGCTCGGTTACTAGGTACAGACTTAGTTCAGGAGGCCTTAGATAAGGTCAAGATTATTCAGGAAAGACTTCGTGCAGCTCAGTCTAGGCAAAGGAGTTATGCCGATCATAAGGTTCGAGATGTGGAATTCATGGTTGGAGAGAGAGTATTACTTTGGGTATCACCCATGAAAGGTGTTATGAGATTTGGAAAGAAGGGTAAGTTGAGCCCTAGGTATATCGGGCCTTTTGAGATTCTTGATAGAGTGAGGGAGGTAGCTTATATACTTGCGTTTCCTCTAGGGTTATCCTCAGTTCATCCGGTATTGCACGTGTCTATGCTCCGGAAATATCATGGTGACCCGTCCAACGTGTTAGATTTCAGCTCTGTCCAATTGGACAAGGATTTGACATATGAGGAGGAGCCGGTAGCCATTTTAGACTGGAAAGTTCGCCGATTGAGGTCAAAGAGTTACCCTTGAGTTCGAGTGCAGTGGAAAGGTCAGCCCATCGAGGCGGCTACTTGGGAGTCCGAGTCGGACATACAAAGTAAATTTTCACACTTGTTCGCTAATTAAGGTAATATTCTATGTTCGTTTGAGGACGAACGTTTGTTTTAGAGGTGGAGATTGTGATGACCCAACGGGTCATTTTATGAATTAAGACCCAATTCTAGGCTTATTAGCCATAAAAAGACTAATTTTAATCACCTCGATTTGCGTGTGTAGTTCGAGCGCGTAACCAAAAAGCTTTTATGTGAAAATATGAGAAATAGTAAATTCTGGAGTTAAAATTTGGCTTAGTTGACTTAGGTCAACATTTTTAGTAAATGAACCCGGATTTGTATTCCGACAATCCCGGGAGGTCCGCACTAAAATATGAGACTTGGGCATATGCCCGGAATTGAATTACGAGGTCCCAAGCCATAAAAAATAATTTTTGAAGAAAATTATTCTGCTGGTTAATTCAAGAAATAAAGAAATGAAATAATATGTGAAATCTATGATACCGGGCCCGTATTTTAGTTTCGGAGCCCGGAACAAGTTCGTTATGTTATGTAAGTCCTATCTATGAAGTTTCATGAGAATCGAAGTTGATTTGATGTAATTCAGACATCTGGTTTATAAATAAATAAATGGATATGATATGTCCGGTGGGAGTGGGTTGCACGCCGCAACAATGATAGTGACAAGGATGGACATGTGGTAATGGGCGGTACGCCACAACAATGATACTGACAAGGATGGACAGGTGAGATCGGGTTGCACGCCGCAACAATGATAGTGACAAGGGTGGACACTTATGTTTTACTGGATTTCAAAAAGAATGTTTTTTTGCTGGTTTTTGGAACTTAAGGATTTGAAACGTACATATTTGAAAACTTTGTTTTACTCTATTATTTTTCGTATTTCGTACTTACTTCTATTTTGAAAGCCTTAACTTTGGAAGTGTTGGAAATCTATGTGAGATTTTGGTTACACTTGAAGCCCGGAAGACGCGACTGAGTTATATTATTTATTGTTGCAATTTACCTTCCTTGCCTAGGTAGAATTGTTTTCTTGTTTCTTTTATAATTGCCCCGCCTTAGCCTCGTCAGTACTTCGTCGAGGTTAGGCTCGGCACTTACTCAGTACATGGGGTCGGTTGTACTGATACTACACTCTACACTCTTTTGTGAAGATCTAGGTACCGACCAGCGTTAGAGATTTTTAGTAGCGGACACCCATTATTCGGAGACACGAGGTATATCTGGAGGATCCATTCTCAAGCCATATGGGGTCAATCAGGAATATCCGTTCTTCCATATATTCATAGCTCAAGCCAAGGATTTTCCACAGGAACTATTATGGTTTTTCTGGTACATATGTCATCGGTACTACATTTTCATGGAATTTAAGTGCAACGTCTTCAAAGATTTTGACAACATTAAACCAACTCTTAAAGTGTTTTTACTATGGTTCAAGTCTAGAAGATTTTGGACAAAATGTTTCAACGATTCCTACAATGTAAAGGTATTCATGTTTCATAGTCCAGTGAAGATTACTAATGGAAAAGTCCACGCACAAGCAGAGGCGTCATTCTGGTGGAAATTTACCGTGTCTATGGAAGAAGAATACAGTGAAGCACAAAGAATTATCTCCCAGCAAAACAGGTGCATCCCGAAAGAAATATGGCCAAACGATTGGGCAAGTTTGAATTATACCAACACACATCTTCACTAGGAAAAAGTCCAAGAAGCAGTAAAGGAATATCAAACTCCGTATGAAATAATCCGAGAAAAATAGTCTTTTCTTAAATCCTAGAGACTGTTTTATTATTCTCAACACAGATATATTATTTTATTTCAGCCCATTATTTGTAGTATTCTTAGAAGTTCGTGAATTGTGACACCAGGCCTTGGGTAGTCTCATAGTTATATGGTTAGTTCGTGGCTCGTGTTAATTATTAGTGCAATATTTGTTTTATGAAGTTATCCGCTGGAAATCGTTAGATCTAATTTACTTTATATTTGTTTTGTTGTGTTTAAGTAAATAATCAAAGGAAAATAGCTAATCGAGTTTTAACATTGGCTTGCCTAGCAAGTGTGGTGTTAGGCGCCATCACGATTCCTACGGTTGGGAATTCGGGTCGTGACACGCATAGGTGCACATATAAAGTCAGATTCGTACAAGCTACATGATAAGAGATAGCAACAATTACGAGATTGGAAGGATCCCGACCACAAGTCTTTGGGTGAGAAAGAGGCCTAAAGGGGGGAATGCCCTTTCCTTTGGAAGTATTCACAGAACACTTGCCTAAGTAGAAAGGAGAGTACTAAAGTATTCGAAAGACATAAGTTATGCCCTATACCACATCTGGAGCAGACCTTTCAGCAGGCCGATGTTATATGGGGGTCAAAGGAAGAGGAAGCGCTGGCAGCGCTAAAGAACTTATTTCTGGAAGACGACGACATGGATTGCTGCGTCATTTTTTAGGAGGAGGGGGAGGAAGGCCCTTCCATCCAGGCCGTGAGCAGAGGAGCATCTCTTAAGAACTGGATTATCATAACAGCCAGGGCCCGACGAGTCCCGGGGTAGCAAGGCTGAACAAGCAGTATTTATTTTGCTAAATGATTTACTTTTCGCATTTTCATTTCTGCAATAAGATCTTCAATGTTTTCAAAACATTTATTCAACTTATCAAAAGAACTTTCATGTTTTATGAATCATTATTTATTTTTACCATTTTCTCTCATCACTTTATCTATACAGCATTACTATTACTTGTCTTGATGAACCGATGACTGTGACATACAACGAGACAACGTAACAAACGGGCATTGATTCAGAAGAAGAAGATGATATACCTGACGAAATTGTCAAAGAAGTCGAGAATTTTGATAACAGACCTAAGTCCAACCTGGACGAGACTGAGGTCGTCAACCTGGGAGATTCCGAAATTGTCAAAGAAACTCACATCAGCATTCATTTGTCACCATCAGAGAAAGAGGAATATGCGCAGTTCTTGAAAGAGTATGAAGATATATTTGCATGGTCGTACGACGACATGACTGGTCTGAGTACATCCATTGTGGATCACAAATTACTAACCAATCCAAGGTAAAGCAAAAGCTCAGAAAGTTCAAGCCTGACATGAGTCTTAAAATCAAGGAAGAAGGTACCAAGCAAATCAACGCTAAGGTTCTCAGGGTGGTGGAGTATCCGACTTCGTTATCCAAAATCGTGCCACTGCCAAAGAAAGATAGGAAGGTCAGAGTCTGTGTCGACTACCGGGATCTCAACCGGGCCAGTCCAAAAGATGACTTCCCTTTGCCGAATATACACGTCCTGATTGACAACTGCGCCAAGCATGAACTTCAGTCATTCGTGGATTGTTTCGCTGGGTACCACTAGATTTGGATGGATGAGGAAGATGTTGAGAAAACGGATTTCCTCACGCCGTGGGGAGTATACTGCTATAAGATGATGTCGTTCGGCCTAAAAAATACTGGGGCCACCTATATGAGAGCTATGACCACTATCTTCCACAATATAATACACAAGGAGATTGAGGTATATGTGGACGATGTTATTATGAAGTCCAAGAAAGCTTCCGACCACATAGACGATTTGAGGAAGTTCTTCATTAGGTTGCGGAAATACAACCTAAAACTAAACCCCGCAAAGTGTGCATTCGGGGTTCCTGCTGTGAAATTGCTCGGGTTCATTGACAGTCGCTGAGGGATAGAATTGGATCCGTCAAAGGTCAAAGCCATCCAAGAGTTACCACCGCCAAGGAACAAGAAAGATGTGATGAGTTTCCTGGGATGCCCTAACTACATCAGCCAATTCATAGCACAGTCTACAGTTATATGTGAGCCGATCTTCAAGATGCTGAAGAAGGATGCCGCGACCAAATGGACCGATGATTGTCAAAGGTCCTTCGACAGAATTAAGGAGTACTTGTCAACACCGCCAATCTTGGTACCACCTGAGCCAGGTAGACCTTTGCTACTCTACCTTGCAGTGTTAGATGGAGCTTTCGGCTGCGTTCTGGGACAACACGACGAAACGGGGAGAAAAGAACATGCCATTTATTATCTGAGTAAGAAGTTCACTCCGTACGAACCTCGATATTCTCTATTGGAACATACCTGTTGATCTCTAACTTGGGTAGACCAGAAGCTGAGGCACTACTTCTGCGCATACACAACATATCTCATATCGAGGATGGATCCCTTAAAATATATCTTTCAGAAACCCATGCCCACTAGCAAGCTGGACAAGTGGCAAATTCTGCTGAGCGAGTTCGACATTGTTTATGTGACTCAGAAAGCGGTCAAGGGACAAGCATTGGTAGACCACCTTGCTGAGAACCCTGTAGATGGAGAATACGAACCCCTGAAAACATATTTTTCCGATGAAGAAGTATCATTCGTAGGAGAAGACATTGCAGAATCCTATGATGGTTGGAGAATGTTTTTCGATGGAGCAGCAAATTTTAAAGGAGTCGGCATTGGAGTTGTCCTGATATCGGAAACTGGTCAACATTATCCAGTATCTGCTAAACTTAGATTCCACTGCACCAACAATATGGCAGAATATGAAGCCTGCATCTTAGGGCTCAACATGGCCATTGACATGAATGTCCCGGAACTGTTAGTAATTGGTGACTCAGACTTGCTTATACACCAAGTACAAGGAAAATGGGCTACTAAGAATTCCAAGATATTGTCGTATCTACACCATGTGCAGGAATTGAGAAAGAGGTTCACGAAGATATAATTTCGGAATGTCCCCAGAATTAAGAACGAGTTCGCCGATGCATTAGACACCCTATCGTCCATGATAAAACATCCAAATAAGAACTTCATTGACCCCATTCTAGTGAATATCCATATCCATCCGGCCAACTGTTCCCATGTTGAAGAAGAAGAAGACGGAAAAACATGGTTCAACGACATCAAGGAGTATCTATCAAAGGGAGAGTACCCAGAGCTCGCAAGTCATACTTAGAAATGCACGCTCCAGATATTGTCCAACAATTTCTTTCATAGCGGAGGAATCATGTACAGGAGGACTCTCGATCTGGGATTATTGAGATGTGTTGATGCAAAGGAAGCCTCCAAATTACTTGAAGAGATCCATGCTGGGACTTGCGGCCCACATATGAACGGTTTTGTCCTGGCCAAGAAAATTCTTAGAGCCGGTTATTTCTGGATGACCATGGAAACGGACTGCATCCAGTATGTCCAGAAATGCAACCGATGTCAGGTACATGCAGATATGACAAAGGTACCCCCAAACGAGCTCAATGCAACAAGCTCACCTTGACCATTCGTCGCCTGGGGAATGGACGTTATTGGACCGATCGAGCCTACCGCCTCCAACAAACACAGGTTCATCTTGGTAGCAGTTGATTATTTCACTTAATGGGTCGAAGCAGCATCCTACAAAGCAGTGACTAAGAAGGTCGTGGCAGACTTTGTCCGCGACCGTATTGTTTGTCAGTTCGGAGTTCCAGAGTCAATCATCACCGACAATGGTTCCAATCTCAACAGTGACCTGATGAAAGCTATGTGCGAGACTTTCAAGATCAAGCACAAGAATTTCACAGCCTACAGACCTCAAATGAATGGAGCGGTAGAAGCCGCCAATAAGAACATCAAGAAGATATTGAGGAAAATGATAGAAAAACACAAACAATGGCACGACAAGCTATCATTTTCCTTGCTGGGATATCACACCACAGTCCGCACATCAACCGGGGCAACCCCTTACTTGCTGGTTTATGGTATGAAAGTTGTTATTTTGGCCGAAGTGGAGATTCCCTCCCTGAGAATCATACAAGAAGCTGAGCTCAGCGATGCAGAGTGGGTAAAGAGCCGTTATGAGAAACTAGCTCTCATAGATGGGAAAAGAATGAATGCAGTATGTCATGGTCAACTTTACCAGAATAGAATGACCAGAGCCTTCAATAAATGAGTCAAGCCGAGACAGTTCATACCAGGCCATCTGGTGTTAAAGAAGATCTTTTCACATCAAGATGAAGCAAAAGGGAAATTCTCCCCCAACTGGCAAGGTCCGTATATGGTTCACCGAGTATTGACAGGAGGAGCACTTATACTTGAAGAAATGGACGGAGAAGTCTGGCCAAAGCCAATCAATTCAGATGCAATCAAACGCTATTATGTGTAATCCTTTATACTTTTATCAATGTTGTAAATTGAGCTACACCTGACCTGATTCTTTAAGAGGGGATACGTAGGCAGCCCTATGGGTTCGGTCACAATTCAACAAAAAAATCATTTTCCCCGCAATTGGAAATTGGGGCAGAATTGTGAGGAGGACCCTCAAAATTCCGAAGCAAGTTCAGCCGATCGCCGCATGTGCAACAGTCAGAAGCGTCAACCCATCAAACAAGGGCAGAAGTTTGAGGAGGACCCTCAAAATTCCGAAGCAAGTTCAGCCGATCGCCGCATGTGCAACAGTCAGAAGCGTCAACCCATCAAACAAGGGCAGAATTTTGAGGAGGACCCTCAAAATTCCGTAGCATGAGAGGTTGCAATGTCTTGAACCATGTCACGGTCATCGGTTCATCTTAACTATTTTAAAATATATATATATATATATATTATATCCTTGCAAATCATGCATACTTAACTCTTGAAAACAACTTTGTTTAGCAAACGCTAACCCGATGATATGAACAATATCATCAGATCAAGCCGAAAGAATCAAGCAAAGCCAGCGGGGATACGAACGAACCTTCCCCATTTACGGAACTCACATTTTTTCTTTGGATGTAGGCACAAAAGATTGCAAAAGCCCAAAATTTACTGTCCGCCCAAAGGGCAAACATTGTTCAAAGATACGATTCTCAAATTCGTCGCACGTGACGACACTTGCTATCATCTCAAAACAAAATAATGCTCCATAGTCACAATGCTCACAACGATCACAATACCTCAATCTACTATCAACTAAGAAACTCTACTGTCATTTATTTAATATTTGCATAAGGCTACCTTTCTGTCTTCCATTTGCATGAGACTAAGCTATGTCTCCATCTGCATGAGGTTAATAGCTACCTCCACTTGCATAAGGCTACCTTTCTGCCTTTCTCTGCATAAGGCTATCTTTCTGCCTTCCATCTGCATAAGGCTACCTTTCTGCCTTCCACTGCATAAGGCTACCTTTCTACCTGCATGAGACTGAGCTCTGTCTCCATCTGCATGAGGTTAAGCTTTACCTCCATTTACATAAGGCTAACTTTCTTCCTTCCTACCCGCATGAGGCTAAGCTCTGCCTCCCGTTTACTTTTTATCGAGACTAAGCGCTGTCTCTCAAGCACTACGTACTTTGCTTTTCTTTCGGGCTAAGCTCTGCCCTTCAATTCGCAAGACTAAGCTCTGTCTTGTCCGCATCATATTACTGTATTTCATGGGCTGAAATATCGCCAACCTGTCCAAAGGCGTCATCGTTCGGAGGCACCATTTTCACGGCCGGAGAACATCATGTCATGACCTGAGGATCTCTCTCAATTTTGCATACCATTATTCAAAGGCGTCATCATTCTGAGGCACCATCTTCATGGCCCAAGAACATCATTTCATGGCCTGCGAATCCTTCATCATACAACTCATGGCCCAGGACATCATGGTCTGAGGACGTCATCCTAAACCGTCCAAAGACAACATTCATAGTCCGACGGGAACTTGCATCATGTTTAAATTTACGCACAATATACGCTTGTATAGTTTTATTTGCAGGTAACCCGGCAAGCGACGACTATCCTAGCAGGAGCGGTCCCACTCCAGTTCTCCTAAACACTCCCGCAAACCGTTCACTCATCCAGCCCTATATGTTGCGTCCGTTCTTGTAAGAACTCCATCGGTATACTTCGTTGATGGGTCCTGAACTACATACGGCCGGATTCCTATAAGACCAGGGATATGTAGGCAACTCAGAAGGCAGGGTGCGGCCTAAATTTCTCCAAATCGCTTTGCTCGGTCAAAATTGGCCATCATATCTTTACCCGACAACTCTTTCATCCTTCCCGGGTAAAGAGGGGTAGTTGTTGATACCCAATATTTCCTCAAAATTATTTTAATTTTGCATATATGCCTTCAAAATCAGGGTTTCATAACAATTGGTATTTTTCTAAAATTTTCCCATATTTCATTAATTTATTTTTTAATTTATCCAGTTTATAATAATTAGTTACAAAATTGTATTACAATTGATTTCAAAACATTTCCTGACTTAATGTATTATTTTTGGTCCCGTTGAGACCAAATTATTTCACAATTAGCCAAATTGGCACTCTTTGGCTATAATTGCAATAACTTTGCAATTATAGCCTAATTATATGTTTTATACTATTTTTATTCAATAATTAGTCATTTGTATTTTAAATACTAATTAATCATTTTTAATTTATTTTACTAAGTATCAATTTCATTTTTACAATTATTAGTTATTTTTATAAATTGTTTATCTAGATTAATTAAGTATTTAATAGCTAGCCCTTTTTATTTAAATTATAGCCTCAATTGAACCGGACCCCTAGTCCAATTAAATTAACCCAATACCCAAGCCCAAATCTAACACCACTTAGCCCAAGCACCTGTTTAATATGAACTGTTGATTAATTTCAATCAATGGTCCAGATCGTCTATTACCATAATTAACCTAAGACTACCCTCGTCTCTCATTCTTTCCCTCTCACTTCAGCCGTCTCTCTCAACTCTCTCTCGTTCCTTCAACTCCCTCTACTGAACCTGGCCATTCTCCGGTCGTCTCCTTGCCGAAATCCATGTCGATCCTACCACCTACTAGCCTTATGGCTCCCACCTTGAACGTGTGTCACTGTTTTGAGGCCTTCAAGTGAACCAGAGGCGGTCCACTCACCTCTACAATCTCATGCCATTTTTCTGGCTGTCCATGGCCGTCCGAGTACGATCTTTACACCTTCCGGTTGAAACCTGTAAAATCTTTAGTTTTTCTTCTCTTCTCTAGGTTCTCTCCTTGAACCCTAACTTAAAAAACGTTCGATTTTTCTAGATCTGTAACAGATCTACACATATTTCGAGTTGTTTTGATGTTTTATTCAAAGGTTTTTCATTTTCCCTAAAATGATTTTTGTCTACTAAACTAGGGTTCCTGAAACCTTTTTCAAAATAGCTTTTCTTACTGATTTCTAGCCTTATTATATGATTCTCATCATGTTTATCATTATCTAAGCCTTTTCACTTTTAGTCTGATTTATTTTTACTAAAAGCCCTAGGTTTTTGATTTTTAACTCTATATTCTGAGTATGTCTTTGATGATACGTTTGTGCATGTGTTTGATTCTCATAAGCTTCCCAAGTCTCTATGGTTTTACCCTATTGTTTGCTTATTAGTCTGTTGATTCTTTATTTCTTCCACTTATGTTGTGCTTGTCTTATTGATCTCTCTAATTGCTAACTGTGAGTATTAGGGTTTTGCTCTTGTCCTGTCAATTATACCATATTCTGCTAAGTCTTTCAATTACTTGCTATGCTCTACGTGAATCCCCAATTTGTGCTTCTGATTTTTGCCTGATGAGTGTCTATGCCATTTAAATCAGTACTATTTTGACACTTTGACTCCTTGAATGATTGTGATTAGTACTCTACTGATTTTTACGCAATATTCTTTACTGACTTTGAGTATTTCGTTACTTGTGTAATATTTTCCTTAATTGATGTTGATTCCCTGTGATTGGAATTTCACTCGAGGGTCCTCTAATTGATTTCCAGAATTAAACTATGTCTTGCCTTATTTCTATGAATAAATCTGCTGTCCAATTAATTCTTATACACTTTCCTTAATTGGTATATTCTGTATTTCGTCTTATTTGCATGCTATATACTTTTACTACTCCTTATATGGTAAAATCAGTTCCTCAATTGATTCATTTCCTTGATTATCACTGTTTGTATCCGTTTGAACTATGACTCCTTAATTCAAGGAAGTCTTAACCTTAATTTGATCCTAATTGGGATTTACTCCTATAATTATGCTGAGCTATTTGTAACGACCTGGTCGGTCGTTACGTAGAATCTGCATTATATTTATTGTTATTGCCTTGTCATAGGTTGGTTATACTGTTTTTGATGTGTTAGAGTTGGTAGGCACAGAATCAGAATGGTTGTAGTGAGAATTTAGCCATTTAGTGTTTAAAAATAGCCTTAAAGTGGGATGTTCAGAATATTTTTGTGATGTCTGGTGTAGATTTAGGGTTGAATTGGCGAAAGTTAGTTTCTGGTGATTTACGGTCGGCAGTGGAAAATAGGCTATCGGGGTCGGAATGGAATTCCGGAAGTTGGAACAGGTTCGTAATAGTATTTTGGATATGTCTGCAAAATTTTAGGTCAATCAGATGTGTTTTGGATGGTTTCAGCATCGTTGGTGGATTTTAGAAATTTCAAATTTCTTAGACTTGAATCCGATGTGATTTTGGTGTTTTGATATTGTTTTTGATGTTTCGAAGGCTCGACTAAGTTCGAATGATGTTATGGGATGTGTTGGTAGATTTGGTTGAGGTCCCGGGGGCCACGGGTGAATTTTGGGTGGTCAACGGATCGATTCGTGGTTTAGAACTTAGGTTGTTTTGCTGGTGTTTCTGCAGAGGGGTTTTACCCTATGCTACCTCGCGTTCGCATCGGGGATTTTAGGGTGCTGGGTAATTCCTTCTGTGCGTTCGCGAAGGTTGAGGTGTGAACGTGGAGGGTTAAGTGGTCTGGGCATTGCGAACGCGGTTAAGGAGGTGCGTTCGCGAAGGGTTAGAGCCATCTGAGGGACCCCAGGCCATTTGGTCTATGCGTTCGCGGGCCAGGGTTGCATTCGCGAAGAGGAAAATTGGGGCCAGCTGGAAATACTCTATGCGAACGCGGTCATGTCTATGCTTTCGCGGAGAGTAAATCCCTGGGCAATATTTAAATAAACCCTCCACCACCATAACCCTCTTTTCCACCACTTTTGAACGGGAAGAAGCTTTTGAGGCTATTTTTAAGAGGGAAATCATTGTTCTTCATTGAGGTAATGATTTTGGATCCTAACACTCGATTATATGTGATTAAGGATCAAAATATCAGTGTTTAATTCAGGAAAATCGGTAGAAAAGATGGAATTAGGGCTTGAGAATATGAAACCTTTTAGGGATGATTTGAGGGGTCAAACGAACTCCGAATTTCGAGTTATTTATATGTACGGACTCGTGAGATGATCAAGAAAATTTTGGTATAAAATTTGTCGAGTTGCGGGACGCGGACCCATGGGTCGGGATTTGGCTAATTTTGGGTTTTGTGCTAAAATTGGTATTTTTCGATTGAAATTCATTACCTTAGCATGAATTGATGCCAAAAATCTGATCTTTATAGATTTGGAGCACTCGAAAGTTGATTCGAGAGGCAAGCGTGTTGCGGAATAGTTTTCGGGCTAGTTTGAGGTAAGTAATGTCTTTAAATATTGTCTTGAGGGTATGAAACCCCAGACTTTACATCCTTTCACGGATTTGGAGTGACGCACACACTAGATGACGAGTTGGGGCGTGCACGAATTGGAAATTTAGAAAAAATGTTCCTTTTTAGAAAACTATTGAGTTGCAAAACTGCTTTTAAAGCATATGAGTTATAATATTACTATGTTTTGCTATATTTGGGTTGTAAGCCATGTTTGGGGCCTAGTGCCGATCTTTTTAACCCCTTGGGGGCTATTTTACTGATGTTCTCACTACTTTGAAACTATGATTTTACACTCGGTCTTTCTTGTGAAATTGTTGACACTCTTATTTGATAAGGTTACTATTTCTTGAAATGAAATACTATTTTGGGTCGAGAACCCCGTTTTATTCATGGCCCGAGTGGCATGCTGAGAGTGTCTGACTGATTGAGGCCGAGGGCCAATGTTGTGAGGATGTTATGATATGAGAGAGGCCGAGTGCCTGAGAGTGATTTGTGCCATGGTGTGGCTTGTTTATAGCGCTTGGGCTGTAGGAGCCCCTCCGGAGTCTATACACAGGTACCTACTGAGTGTGAGTGCCGAGTGATGAGTGATTAGGAGGCATGAGTGAGAGTGAGGTTGCCCGCGGGGCTGATACTGAGTGATGGTGAGGTGCTGAGGGAAATTGTTATGAGTGATGATTATGGCCCGAGGGGCAGTTCTGTGATGAAATTTTACTGAGTTTTTACTATGATTCACTTCATTTTAAAAACTGATATTACTGAGAGTTTTACTGAGAAATATTGGAGAATTATACTTGTTTCAAAGGATTTTGTGGAAACTAGTTTTCGAACTTAGTATACTGTATTGAGACTTGATGTTTTACTCTTTTGTGGATTGGTGTTTTGTGCTGTGTGTTTCATATACTTCAGACTGTGATTTATTTTCATTAGTACTAAGTTGGCGTACTCGTCATTACTCCCTACACCCCTGTGTGCAGATCCAAGTACTGGTTCTGAGCAGTAGTCGTCCGAGCTCGTTATCATCAACGTTGGGATTTCGAGGTAGCTGTCTAGCGTCCGCAGCTTCTCCACTTCCCTTCTTCATATAGTTCTTAGTATTTGATTCATAGACATTATTATGACATTAGCAGAGTTTGTTTATTTCTTAGATGCTCGTGATCGGTTGGCTCCAGTCTTGGGGGATTAGCTTAGACTATTGTAACGACCCAACAGGTTGTTTTGAGCTCTAGTGCGTCGTTCAGTGGTTTGTGGCCATGAGCAGCTTCATTTCAAGTATTATGAATTTTACGCATGGTCGGAATAGAAATTCGAGAAGTTCGGGTGGATTTGGAAAGAAACTTCTCATTTCGGAAGCCTTAAGTTGGAAGAATCAACTAAGATTGGAATTTTGAGTAAACGACCTCCGAATCAGAATTTGAAGGTTCCTGCAGGTTTGTATGATGATTTCAGACTTGGGCGTATGTCCAGATCGGGATTTGGATAACCCGGGAGCGTTTCGACGTATATTGTGGAAGTCAGCATTTTTGAAGAACTTTCCTAAGTTTGGCTTGAAGCGCATTTCAGTGATATTGATGTCCGTTTGGTATTCCAAGCCTGGGAATAGCTTCGTATGGTGATTTTGGAGTTGGGAGCGAGATCGGAATTGAATTCGGATGTCCGTAGGTCATTTTGAAGTCGTTTGGCTAAATATAGAAATTTTAAGGTTTTTGAGAAATCCGACTGAAAGTGGAAATTTTGATATGAGGGTTGGAATGCGATTCCGAAAGTTGGAGTAGGTCCGTAATGTCGAATGTGACTTGTGTGCAAAATTTGAGGTCAATCGGATGTGATTTCATAGAGTTCGACATCAAATGTAGAAGTTTCCAGTACTAAAGTTCATTAAGCTTGAATTGGGGTGCGATTCATGATTCCGACGTTGTTTGATGTGATTTGAGGCCTCGACTAAGTCCGTGATATGTTTTCAGACTTGTTGGCACGTTCTGACGGGGTCTCGAGGGGCTCGGGTGAGTTTCGGGGTGGTTTCGGACAATTTCTAGGCCATTTATAACTGCTGGTTTTTGGCTACAGCAGTGTGCTACGCGATCGCGGGGAACTGGCCGCGATCGCGATGAGTAAAATTAGAGAAATGGGCCAGTGAATTGCGATCGCAGAAAGCCTTTCGCGATCGCGTAGAGGAAATATTCTTCTGCACTGACTCGACTTCGGAGGCTCATATCTCACAATCGATATGAAATTTTGAGATGATGTACAAACTAAAGTTGTAGCCCTTTGTGTCTAGTTTTTAGAAAGGTAAACCATGTATCATTTGGATTTGTGTACAAATAGATATGGCTGTTACACTACAGGGTGTCCGGGAAGATGAAGAAGAAATTTGTGTTGCATAGGGCTGGATTTGGCAGCTTATATCTCGAAGTTTATAAGGAATTGGGAGATGACTAACACGTGAAAGTTTTAGATCTTGAATTCAAGTTTTCAGAAAATTAAACCATTTGTCATTTGAAGTTTTGTGCACAAAGTTATGACCATTCTACTTGAGGCTGTCCGGAAGAACTGGGCATTTGTTCTTCGCGATCGCGAAGCTTTTTCCGTGATCCCGAAGAGCGAATTTTGGGCTGGAAATTTTTGTACTTCGCGATCGCGAAGAGTTAATACCTGGGCAGAAGTTATATATCAAGGTTTCGGCCATTTTTAGCATATTTGGAGCTATGGAGCTCGGATTGAAGCGATTTTTGAGGCGATTTTCACCATATGAAATGTGGTAAGTGTTTTCTTCATAATTTTGAGTTAAATACATGTGTACATATGGATTAGAACATGGAAATTAGTTAAAATTGTGGGTTTTTGGTAGAAGACCTAGAGATTTGGTATTTTTGATTTTGACCACGAAATTGAGCATGAAATTAAGAGTAAATTATATATTAGAGCTAGTAAAGTCATGGGTAATCATTATCTTCAAAAATTTCGGAATCTGGGCACGTGGGCCCGAGGGCAAATTGGTCAACTTTTCGAGCGGAGTTGGGAATCTGTATAATTTGAATTGTTAACAAGTATTAGAGTATATTTTCATTAGTTTGCCGTTATTTGGCTAGTTTCGGAGCGTTGTGCAACGATTTGAGTCATCGGAAGGGCTTGGAAGCCGGTTATGGAATTTCGGAGCGAGGTAAGTCTCCTTTGTAACTTTGTGAGGGGGAATTGTGTCCCCTAGGTGAACTAATTAAGTATGTGTTACTATTTTTGGGGGCTACATACGCACGAGGTGACGGGAGTCCGTGCGTAGCTACTGTTATGCCATGTCCGGGTAGTCTAGGACCCACGAGCATGCCTTACTTGTTGTCCTGGTGAATTTATCAATGATATTAGCCTGGTGAGATGATCGAGTTAGTGATTGAATACTAAAAAGGTTAGAGCTCATTTTCCTTAATCAATTGAGAAAATAATGGATCCTTCCTTGCATAATTGTGTACCTGATAAGGTTATATTATTGAAAATTATTAAACTTGGCAAATGAATTTCAAACATGATTTAAATACTATCTTCAGGTTCACCTAAAGAGAGGTTTAACACCTTCCTAAGAAGTTGTTTCTTGACAAAAATGTGAATTTATTATGGGAATACGTGTACATATGAGCACCCGAGTCGCAGGTATGATTCGCGAGCGGGGGAGGCTTTATGATAATTTGGTATATATGTGTCAGCACCCGAGTCGCAGGTATGATTCGCGAGCGGGGGAAGCTTTATGAGAATTCAGTATATATGTGTCAGCACCCGAGTCACATGTATGATTCACGAGCGGGGGAAGCTTTATGATAATTCGGTATATATGTGTCAGCACCCGAGTCGCAGGTATGATTCGCGAGCGGGGGAAGCTTTATGAGAATTCAGTATATATGTGTCAGCACCCGAGTCACATGTATGATTCACGAGCGGGGGAAGCTTTATGATAATTCGGTATATATGTGTCAGCACCCGAGTCGCAGGTATGATTCGCGAGCGGGGGAAGCTTTATGTTAATTCGGTATATATGTGTCAGCACCCGAGTCACAGGTATGATAGGCGAGCGGGGGAAGCTTTACGACCAAACAGTACTTAGATGTCTCCCTTACGATTCCGGCCGGTGGTCTTATTTCTGTGTGCGCATGAATATTTGGTACTGTTTCATGTATATTGGCTGGACAGATATTTTGGGGAAATGAAGGTGAACATTGTTATTTATTTTTCAGTAGTTACCTCGATTTTTGTGCTTGATACGCATTGATGCTCACTTTCTCACATGCCTACTGTATTTCGTTATATCCTGTCATATATTATACTGTTGGACCTTAGTGAGTGTCTAATTTGACCCCTCGTCACTACATCTCTGAGGTTAGGCGGGACACTTACTGAGTACACGTTGTTTTCGTACTCATGCTACACTTGCTGTGCATTTTGTTGCACAGGTACCTTCATAGCACAGTGGTTGACTTGGAGACTTAGACAGGCTGCATCATCCGGAGGCGTTGCGCAGCTGACAGAGTCTTCCTTCTATGTATTTGCACTTTATTTTTAAGTCTTTGTCCAATTTGTACCTCGAACAAGCGTTGTGTAATTGTATAAATTATTAGAAGTTGCTCATGTACTTGTGTCACCGGGTTCTGGGGATATGTTGGGATTTGTTTTCTTCAACTGTATTGATTTTCTGTCGTATTTAAGTTACGAAGATTTATTCATCTGACAATGAAATGCAATGAAAGGTAACGATTTTGAAAATGTTTAAAACAGGAAGTTTCTGACTAGTTAAGGATTGTCTTGCCCGACAGTGGTGTCCGGTGCAATCACGACCTTATGGAATTTGGGTCGTGACAACATGGTATCATAGCACTAGGTTCCTTTAGGTATCACGAGTCATGATCAAGTCTAGTAGAGTCTTACGGATCGGTACAGAGACTTCTGTACTTATCTTCGAGAGGCTACACGGCTGTTAGGAGTACTTCCCTTCTTGATTCCTCATCGTGCGATTTGATTCCCTTAAGACTTGTGCCTATGTTTCTTCCTATTCAATCTTACGCGTCGCGAAGAGATTTTTATGAATCAAAAATTTGAGGAATCGAAATAGTGCTACGGATAGGGTGCATGATGTTTTTTGTGCGTAATTGGTCGGGGCTGATGTTGTTGCCATGCAGAAGGATAATATGTTGTTTCAGCTCAGTAGCTGTGTATTCGAGAGCCTTGAGGCTATGCTCAGGTAGTTATGATGCTTACGATTGGTTATCACGCGATGTCGATATGATGGTAGAATGTTTGCCCATATGTTGGGGTGATGAATGGTTTGAAGGGGGGTCTTCTCAAGGCGTGATTTCGAGATTTCAGTATTTTAGTTTCGGCGGAGGAAAGGCATTTGGACTATGAATGGTCCGGTTCGGATTGATAAAGTAGTAAGACTTGGTGTTTTCAAGTAAGGTGGAATATTCACCTGTGATGTGATATCGTCGTCATTGATCGAATGGAATGTGTTAAGGTTGTCGGTGCTATGGTTTCTTCAGTTGCATGGGGTCAGAGTACTGTGAAGAAGTATTGAAGAAGTGGTTGTCAGAGGTCGTGGTGTGCTGTGGTTTAGTATTGAATAAGCACTTCTAATGAAGGCGACTCAAGGAAGATGATCTTCGGAAAGATTTAAAGTTGAGGTGATCGGCTGGTTTAAGAGCTACATAGAGTGATATTGAATGGAGGCAACAGTTGGGCAGCATACGGCGAAGGAAGACAAGTGAGAAGTGTTAGGGGGAAGATGAATTTCAGAAAGGTCAGGTGTAAGAAAAGGAAGTCGGGTAGCTGCTTGCAGGAGTGAGTTTAACCAAAGTGGGAGAGCGGCAACATAGTGGTGAATTAGAAGATATTGTAGTGCATTTAGTAGATGTCCATGGGGAGCGGACGGACTGGTAAAGTTGGTAAATGGAAACAGGCTTAGGATGGGGTATCGATGTTGTAAGGAGTGTGCAGTACATCGTCGTTGGAAGGTGTCAGTTGTAAATTCCACAGGTGGGTAATCTCCTGTGAACAGGTTAGCGGGCGTGCGAGTGGCAAGTTTTGCGAAGAATTCTAGTGGCTATTCGGTAGGAGGCAGAATCTGTGAATGATTCTAGAGAATTTGAGTATTTAGGGAATGCTAACAGGGGAATTCAGAAGAATTGGGCGGATTGGTTGAGCAGAATCATGTTAACAAAGGAGAAAGGATCTCAACAGGGTCTAGAGTGGTGCAAGAAGTAGCTTCGGGCTAAGTGGGGGAGTCTCACCGCCTGCAGTTGGGTGGTAGGATTGTCTTCTCATGGGGTTGCGGATTGTCGGCATATTGGCAAGTTATTACAGCTAAGGAATAAAGTGGTAATTGAGCATGTGATTTGATAAATATGTGCAAAGTTTGTCCTATTGGACCAGGGTTAGGTTTTGGGAGATTCAAAATTAATGCTTAATGCATAGGCGAGTTGTAAGGGTAGTGACTCAGTCACATGCTTCATTGAAAAGGTGTGCATGTGCTAGCAGAGCCTTGGAGCTGATTGTATTCGGGGCCAGTCAGAGTGGGTGACTCTTGATAGCGGTCCTAATGAATTCGAAGGCTAAGAATGCGGTGTTTAAGGGTTTCAGGCAGCAATATGATTAATAATCGAGCTTGTGCAGCGTAATTTCTGAGAAAGGGAAAATGATTGGAGTGTTCTATGTTATTTTCAGTGTGCAGAATAGTATTGGAGGAGTGAGAGAAATAAACTCCGAATTGTAGAAAGGTTATCAGGAGGGTATGAGATGGTTTACGGGATTGAGACAACATGGTCTCGTGAATCAAGGCCACTCGGGATGCGTGAGGGTTGAGTTTGTTATGTGTCGAATGGGGTTGCTATTATTCTGAGGCAATTAGGGACGATTAGGAGAAGATAGATTGGTTAACCATGGTTGAAATGGCACATGTACGACAGTGATCAGTTTCATCAGTGTGATTAAATTATGCATGTGGTTTGTGCCGGTGTGCGCGAGGCTTGTCGGCAGCTATAATAGATCATAATTGGAAGCATTCAAGTATTATGGCTTTTCAGGTGTAGGCGGATCCCGGAAGGATTATGGGGGTATAGACTATTCCTTGAGGATTTGCCTGTTTTGTGATTTTGAGAAGTCACTCGTGTGTTGTTATGGTTCTCTTGAATTGAGGTAAGAAAAAGGTTTCTATATGATGGAGTGTTCACGTTATTAGTGGTTTAGAAGTTATGATGGAATTATTGCTCCATCTCATATTGGCATGTTAGGTGCGATAAACAGTATGTAATTAGGAGTAAGAATCGAGATTGCGGTTCGGTGTTAACAAGGATGTCATGAGCTCGGATGAGCAAGGAAACTGGTGTTGTCTTCAGTGTCACCTCAGATCGGTGTTTGGTGAAAGAGGCTTTGTATCCTGGTTATGGGTTCTTAATTTGTTTTACAACGTTACCGTGGTCGGTGGTATGGACGTGCAAACTTGTTACCTGGTGTGGAAGGTCGTGGGAGCGTGACCACGGGAAGATTATATAAGTGTGACATGTAGTCACCTGATTGATCGAATATTTAGACCAAGTATAAGGAAGTGCAACATTGCTTATTTGAGAATTTATGCCTGAAAGGCGTTCGGTTCAGTTGGTTGTGGATTGTGGGGTGTTTGTCCTGGCTATGATGATTTCTCTTGGGTGNAGTTCATCTTTGTTGTGAGTTGTGGGGTGTTGTCCCGGCTATGATGGTGGTTCTTGCGTGTTCTGAGAAGAAATGGGTTATTATGGATCCAGGAAAGGCTATCAGCCTAGTTCAGTGCGAGCAGAATCGGCTTGAAGTGTGTGAATGGATTTAAACAATATTATTGGCTCCATGGGAGTCAGGTATGTTCATTTCAGCAGGGTGCTTCTCAAGGAGGGGTGTTGGAATATCAGATCTTGTTCCGTCTTTGTCAAATTCACGTAATATTACGATTTTGTCGTATGAGTTGTGAAACGTCTTGATAAATCTCTATGTGTTGAGTCTCCGTGTAGTGATGAGGTTATGTGAGCAGGAGAGCTCTTGAGATTCGGAATATATATATATATATATATATATATATCGCACCTCAGTTGTGCTTATGTTTTGTAGCATATGGCTCTATCAGTCTCCTCAAGATGGTATTATGCACTTAGCGTGCTTCTGACCGATATTCAATAATTTGTAATAATGAGCAATCCAGCTCGGTGTGTATTTCCTTATATGAAATTTATGATGGGATCGGATGGAACCCCGCCACAATTAGGTTATTCGAATCAGGTTGCACGTCGCATCAGTGGGATGTTGAGGTTCCTATAATTATTTTTCTTGTTTTTACTCCCTATTTTATGAGGAAAGTTCATATTAGTTGCATGAGTCGAGTAGTCCCTTCCTAAGTCATTTCCTTATGTATCATGTTCGAGTTGTGGCCTATTAGCGCATTGTGGCATCGTGTGAGACTGATGGTCATGTCTGAGAGTGATTTGTTGACCGAGCAGTTCATACCGGGTGAGACGAGATTATGCATCAGGGATCGGTGCGATAAGATTATGTGAAATACATTAAAGTACAGTTACCCTTATTGGTTCGTAATAAGATGATGGTCTTAGTCAAGAGGAAGGATTCAATGTTTGGTTAACTCTGCAATTGGTTAGAAATTTATACACATCTCCTCCATTGTGGTGGTATCGCCAGCTTTATGGAAGAATGTTATATATCATAAGGTGCATTGGGAGCATCAGATTCGTGGAATTTTGTCTATTAAGGTTCAGGGAGTGTCATTGTGGTTAGATGATGAAATATGCGGTGCATGGTGCTAATTCAACAAAGGTATGCAGTCATGTTCTGGTATATTGTGTGGTAGTTGATACAGTGTTTATATATTGGAACTAGGCCTCGCAGAGAAATTTAAGGTGTTGGAACTAGGTTCTGAGCTTATTATATGGATAAAAGAGAATATCTTCATATTTGATCAAGCTAATGTGCTCAACTAGATTCACGGGCATGTGCTCGAGGTGTTAAACAGTGATTTCAGATAACTCAAGGGTTGTTCCTAGCACATTCGAGGACGAACGTCTGTTTAAGTGGGGAAGAATGTAACGACCCGACCGGTGGTTTTGAGCTCTAGCGCATCATTCAGCTGTTTGGAGCCATGAGCAGCTTCATTTCAGGTATTATCACTTGTACACATGGTCGGAATTGAAATTCGTGAAGTTCGAGAGGATTTGGAAAGAAAATTCTCATTTCGGAAGCCTTAAGTTGGAAGAATCAACTAAGATTGGAATTTTGAGTAAACGACCTCCGAATCAGGATTTGAAGGTTCCTGCAGGTCCGTATGATGATTTCGGACTTGGACGTATGTCCGGATCGGGCTTTGGATAACCCGGGAGCGTTTCGACGTATATTGTGGAAGTCAGCATTTTTGAAGAAATTTCCTAAGTTTGGCTTGAAGCGCATTTCAGTGATATTGATGTCCGTTTGGGATTCTGAGCCTGTGAATAGCTTCGTATGGTGATTCTAGAGTTGGGAGCGCGATCGAAATTGAATTCGGATGTCCGTAGGTCATTTTGAAGTCGTTTGGATAAAGATAGAAATTTTAAGGTTTTTGAGAAATCTAACCGGAAGTGGAAATTTTGATATCAAGGTCAGAATGCGATTCCGAAAGTTGGAGCAGGTTCGTAATGTCAAATGTGACTTGTGTGCAAAATTTGAGGTCAATCGGATGTGATTTGATAGGTTTCGACATCAAATGTAGAAGTTTCAAGTTCTAAAGTTCATTAAGCTTGAATTGGGGTGAGATTCATGATTCCGACGTTGTTATATGTGCTTTGACGCCTCGATTAAGTCTGTGATCTGTTTTCAGACTTGTTGGCACGTTCGGACGGGGTCCCGAGGGGCTCGGGTGAGTTTCGGGGTGGTTTCGGACCATTTCTAGGCCATTTATAACTGCTGGTTTTTGGCTACACAGTGTGCTATGCGATCGCGGGGAATTGGCCGCGATCGCGATGAGTAAAATGAGAGAAATGGGCCAGTGAATCGCGGTCGCGAAAAGCCTTTCGCGATCGCGTAGAGGAAATGTTTTTCTGCACTGACTCGACTTCGGAGGCTCATATCTCACAATCTATAAGGAATTTTGAGATGATGTAAAATAGAAAGTTATAGACCTTTGCGTCTAAGTTTTATAAAAGTAAACCATTTAGAATTTGGATTTGTGTACAAATAGATATGGCTGTTACACTACAGGGTGTCCGGAAAGATGAAGAAGAAATTTGTGTTGCACAGGGCTCAATTTGGCAGCTTATATCTCGAAATATATAAGGAATTGGGAGATAACTAACACATGAAAGTTTTAGATCTTGAAGTCTAGTTTTCAGAACATTAAACCATTTGTCATTTGGAGTTTTGTGCAAAAGGTTATGACCATTCTACTTGAGGCTGTCCGGAAGAGCTTGGCATTTGTTCTTCGCGATCGCGAAGAGCAAATTTTGGGCTGGAAACTTTTGTACTTAGCGATCGCAAAGCATTTTCCGCGATCGCGATGAGTAAATACCTGGGTAGAAGTTATATATCGAGGTTTCGGCCATTTTAAGCATATTTGGAGCTATGGAGCTCGGATTGAAGCGATTTTTGAGGAGATTTTCAACATATGAAATGTGGTAAGTGTTTTCTTCATAATTTTGATTTAAATACATGTGTATATATGGATTAGAACATGGAAATTAGTTGAAATTGTGGGTTTTTAGTACAAGGCCTATAGATTTAATATTTTGGATTTTGACCACGAAATTGAGCACGAAATTAAGAGTAAATTATATATTTGAGCTTGTAAAGTCATGGGTAATCATTATCTTCAAAAAATTTAGGAAACCGGGCACGTGGGCCTGAGGGTAAATTGGTCAACTTTTCGAGCGGAGTTGGGAATTTATATAATTTGAATTGTTAACAAGTATTAGAGTATATTTTCATTAGTTTACTGTTATTTGGCTAGTTTCGGAGCGTTGTGCAACGATTTGAGTCATCGGAAGGGCTTGTAAGCCGGTTTTGGAATTTCGGAGCGAGGTAAGTCTCCTTTCTAACTTTGTGAGGGGGAATTGTCCCCCCTAGGTGAAATAATTAAGTATGTGTTTCTATTTGTGGGGGCTACGTACGCATGAGGTGACGAGAGTCCGTGTGTAGCTACTGTTATGCCATGTCCGGGTAGTCTAGGACCCAAGAGCATGCCTTACTTGTTGTCCTGGTGAGTTTATAAATGATTTTAGCCTTGTGAGATGATCAAAGTAGTGATTTAATACTAAAAAGTTTCGAGCTTATTTTCCTTAATCAATTGAGAAAATAATGGATCCTTCCTTGCACAATTGTGTTCCTGATAAGGTTATATTATTGAACATTATTAAACTTGGCAAATGAATTTCAAACATGATTTAAATACTATCTTCAGGTTCACCTAAAGAGAGTTTTAACACCTTCCTGAGAAGTTGTTTCTTGATAAAAATGTGAATTTATTATGTGAATACGTGTACATATGAGCACCTGAGTCGCATGTATGATTCGCGAGCGGGGGAGGCTTTATGATAATTCGATATATATGTGTCAGCACCCGAGTCGCAGGTATGATTCGCGAGCGGGGGAGGCTTTATGATAATTCGGTATATATGTGTCAGCACCCGAGTCGCATGTATGATTCACGAGCGGGGAAAGCTTTATGATAAGTCGGTATATATGTGTCAGCATCCGAGTCGCAGGTATGATTCACGAGCGGGGGAAGCATTATGTTAATTTGGTATATATGTGTCAGCACCCGAGTCGCATGTATGATAGGCGAGCGAGGGAAGCTTTACGACCAAACAGTACTTAGATGTCTCCCTTACGACTCCGGCCGATTGTCTTATTCCTGTGTGCGCATGACTATTTGGTATTGTTTCATGTATATTGGCTGGACAAATATTTGGGGGAAATGAAGGTGAACATTGTTATTTATTTTTCAGTAGTTACCTGGATTTCTATGCTTGATACGCATTGATGCTCACTGTCTTACATGCCTACTGTATTTCATTATATCATGTCATATATTATATTGTTGGACCTTAGTGAGTGTCTAATTTGACCCCTCGTCACTACCTCTCTGAGGTTAGGCGGGATACTTACCGAGTACACATTGTTTCGTACTCATGCTACACTTGATGTGCATTTTGTTGCACAGGTACCTTCATAGCACAGTGGTTGACTTGGAGACTTAGACGGGTTGCATCATCTGGAGGCGTTCCGCAGCTGACAGAGTCTCCCTTTTATGTATTTGCACTTTATTTTTAAGTCTTTGTCCAATTTGTACCTCGGACACGCGTTGGTTAATTGTATAAATTTTTAGAAGTTGCTCATGTACTTGTGTCACTGGGTTCTGGGGATATGTGGGGATTTGTTTTCTTCAACTGAATTGATTTTCTGTCGTATTTAACTTACGAAGATTTATTCATCTGACTATGAAATGCAATGAAAGGTAACGATTTCGAAAATGTTTAAACAGGAAGTTTCCGACTAGTTAAGGATTGGCTTGCCCGACAGTGGTGTCCGGCGCCATCACGACCTTATGGAATTTGGGTCGTGACAACTGTTGAATTATATTATTGATGCTTAAAAACTTAAAGAAATTATTTTATACTCTATTTGCTGGTTATTATTGATTTTTGAGAAATTAATTAAAACAAAATGTGTAGTTATGTGATGGTTGGCTAGCCTAGTTCCACGATAGGCGCCATCACAACCTGTTAGGATTTGGGGTCGTGACAAGTTGGTATCAGAGCTCTAGGTTACATACGACTCAACGGTCATGAGCAGGTTTAGTAGAGTCTTGCGGATCGGTACGGAGACGTCTGTACTTATCTTCGAGCGGCTACAGAACTCTTAGGAAAAATCTCATTTTCTTGAACTCTTTCGTGCCATTCTATTGGTTCTTGAAATCTAAACTACTGTTGTTTCATTCTCTCACAGATGTTGAGGACACGCACTACCGATCAGGGTGACTAGACACTAGCCAGACCCACAAGAGGTCGAGGTCGTGGTGGAGTTAGGGGAACCAACCCGCGCAGCAGCCGGGATAGTACCACAAGATCCACCTATCATTTAGGATCAGGTTCCCCCGAGGGTGTTCCAGAGGGACAGGCTCAGGCACCGGCAGTGCCTATTGTTATTCCGGGTCTTCAGGAGACCCTGGCTCAGATATTGACGATGTGTACCAATTTAGCTCAAGAAGTTGCTATGTCTACTACTGCCACTTCAGCTCAGGCCGGGGGAGGCATTCAAACTCCAGCTGCCCGGACACCTGAGCAGATTGTACAGGGTATTCAGGCACCGGGGGTAGTCCCAGCCCAGCCGGTTGTCCCAGTTCAGGACTATGTAGTCCCAACTATTCCCGAGGATGAGCAGCGTAGGCTGGAGAGGTTCAGTAGACTTCAGCCCCTGACTTTCAGCGGCAAAGAGGGTGAGGATGCCCAAGGTTTTCTAGATAAGTGCTAGAGGATACTACGTACTCCGATTATTTTGGAGACCAGTGGGGTCTCATTTGCTACATTTCAGTTTGCGGGTGCTGCTTTCACTTGGTGGGAGGCATTCGAGAGGCGTAGGCCGGGTCGTTCAGCGCCCCTTACCTGGCAGAGGTTCTCCACGATCTTTTTGGAGAAGTATGTTCCTCAGTCCCACAGAGAGGAACAGTGCAGGCAGTTTGAGCAGCTGCGCCAGGGAGAGTTGTTAGTTACTCATTACGAGATGAGGTTTTCCGAGTTGGTTAGACATGCTTCTGAGTTAGTCCTTACTGATAGGGAGAGGATCAAGAGGTTTGTAGATGGTCTCACGTATCAGCTTTGCATTTTGATGACCAGAGAGAGAGTCTCTGGAGCTACATTCGAGTAGATAGTTGACATTGCTCGGGACATTGAGTCGGGTTGTAGGCAGGAGCATGAGGAGAGGGAGGCCAAGAGGCCTCGGGGATCAGGTAGCTTCAATGGTGCCCCTTCTAGAGGGCAGTTTCAGCACAGTAAAGGTCGTCCATTTTGACCTCCACAGCCAGCTCGCTCAGCTTATAGTGGTGCATCTTCGGGGCAGGGTCCTCGCAGTTCTCATAAGGGACGTTCATCTTTTAGCGCTCTTCCAGCTCAGAGCTCTTCCAGAGCATCAGCATATCAAGGTTCTTCTATGCATGGTTCATCCGATGGTTATCATGGTGGCAGGGGTTCTCTTCAGTTCCCATCAACAGCTTTATGGGGTTGTTTTGAGTGTGGAGAGTTCGTACATGGGTGGAGGAAGTGTCCCCGTCGTCCTAGTAGTTTATCTAAGTAGAGGGTTCAGCCCTCGAATTCAGCCCCAGTCACTTCACCACCTATCCAGGCAGCCAAGAGTGGTGGTCAGGCAGCTAGAGGCTGCCCTAGAGGGGGAGGTCGAGCAGGTGGAGGCAAGCCACATATTTATGCACTTCCGGCTAAGCGTGATGCTATGGCCTCAGATGCGGTGATTACAAGTACTATCTCAGTTTGTCACACTGATGCTTTGGCTTTATTTGACCCTGGTTCCACGTACTCTTATGTCTCATCCTATTTTTCTCACTTTCTGAATATGCCCCGTGAGTCTTTAGTTACGTCTGTTCATGTTTCGACTCTGGTGGGCGATACTA
This sequence comes from Nicotiana undulata, assembly GCA_005239495.1. Classification (NCBI taxonomy): domain Eukaryota; kingdom Viridiplantae; phylum Streptophyta; class Magnoliopsida; order Solanales; family Solanaceae; genus Nicotiana; species Nicotiana undulata. Next base: position 9,534 of record ML292513.1, on the reverse strand, counting down.
TTGTTGTGGACCGTGTGTATGGGTCGTGTCTTATTTCTGTTGGGGGTATGGAGACCCGAGTGGACTTGATGTTACTCAGTATGGTTGCTTTTGATGTGATACTGGGCATGGATTAGTTATCCCCATGTCATGCTATCCTTTATTGTCACACTAAGACCGTGACCCTAGCTAAGCCCGGAGTTCCGAGAGTTGAGTGGAGAGGGTCTATAGAGCATGTGCCTAGCAGAGTGATTTCTTATTTGAAGGCTCAGCGTATGGTTGATAAAGGGTGTGAGTCTTATCTTGCTTTTGTGAGGGATGTTAGTAGTGAGACTCCTTCTGTTGATTATATCCCCGTGGTCTGTGATTTTCTGGACGTATTTCCTGCAGACCTGCCAGGCATGCCACCTGACAGGGATATTGATTTTGGTATTGACCTGGTTCCAGACACCCAGCCTATCTCTATTCCACCTTACCGCATGGCACCAATGGAGTTGAAATAATTGAAAGAGCAGCTTCAGGAACTCCTAGCTAAGGGTTTCATTTAGCCTAGTGTGTCACCTTGGGGTGCACTAGTGTTGTTTGTGAAAATGAAAGATGGCTCCATGCGCATGTATTGATTATAGGCAGCTGAATAAGGTTACGGTGAAAAACCGGTATTCTTTGCCCCGTATTGATGACTTGTTTGACTAGCTTCAGGGAGCTAGAGTGTTCTCTAAGATTGATTTGAGATCCGGATATCATCAGCTGAAGATTCGGGATTCTGACATTCTGAAGACTTCTTTCAGGACCAGATATGGTCATTATGAGTTTTGGGTTATGTCATTTGGGCTGACCAACGCCCCAGCCGCGTTCATGCAATTGATGAACATCGTGTTTCAGCCTTACCTTGATTCTTCTTCATTGTGTTCAGTGATGACATCCTGGTGTATTCTCGTAGCCAGGAGGAGCATGCTCGGCATTTGGGGGTTGTGTTGCAGAGGTTGAGGGAGGAGAAGCTTTATGCAAAATTCTCCAATTGTGAATTTTGGCTTGGTTCAGTAGCTTTCTTGGGGCACGTGGTGTCTAGTGAGGGTATTCAGGTTGATCCGAAGAAGATTGAGGCAGTGCAGAGATGGCCTAGACTGTCCTCAGCTACAAAGATCAGGAATTTCCTTGGTTTGGTGGGATATTACTGTCGCTTTGTGGAAGGATTCTCTTCTATTGCTTCGCCTTTGACCAGATTGACCCAGAAGGGTGCTCCATTCAGATGGTTCGATGAGTGTGAGGAGAGCTTTCAGAAGCTCAAGTCAACATTGACCACAACTCCGGTACTAGTTTTTCCTAGTGGTTTGGGTTCTTATACAGTCTATTGTGATGCTTCTAGAATTGGTTTAGGAGTGGTATTGATGCATGACGGTAGGGTGATTGCCTACGGGTCGAGACAGTTGAAGGTGCACGAGAAGAATTATCCAGTGCACGATCTTGAGTTAGCTGCCATTGTTCATGCCTTAAAGATTTGGCGCCATTATTTGTATGGGGTACAGTGTGAGATTTTCACTGACCATCATAGCTTGCATTATTTGCTGAGGCAGAAGGACTTGAATTTGCGTCTGAGGAGATGGTTAGAGCTTCTCAAGGATTATGACCTCACTATTTTGTACCATCCGGGGAAGGCCAATGTAGTGGTCGATGCCTTGAGTCGCAAAGCCGAGAGTTTGGGGAGTCTAGCGTACCTTTTAGCAGCAGAGCGACCTTTAGCACTTGATGTTCAGGCTTTAGCAGGTCAGTTCGTGAGATTGGATTTGTCAGACCCTCCGCGGATATTAGCTAGCATGGCTTCTCGGTCTGCTCTTTATTATAAAATTAGAGCTCGGCAGTATGATGATCCGCATTTGTTAGTACTTTAGGATAGGGTCTGTCGAGGTGATGCCAGGGATGTGACTATTGGTGATGACGGTGTTATGAGGATGCAGGGCCGTATTTGCGTGCCCAATGTGATGGGCTTCGAGAGTTGATATTAGCAGAGGCCCACAGCTCGCGGTATTCCATCCATCAGGGTGCCACGAAGATGTATCAGGACTTGAGACAGCAATATTGGTAAAGGCGGATGAAGAGAGATATTGTTGAGTATGTAGCACGGTGTCTCAACTGCCAGCAGGTCAAGTATGAGCACCAGAGACCAGGTGGGTTACTTCAAAGGTTAGATATTCCGGAGTGGAAGTGGGGGGGGTCACTATAGACTTTGTAGTTGGGCTTCCACGGACGTCGAAGGGTTTTGAAGCTATTTGGATCATTGTGGATAGATTGACCAAGTCCACGCACTTCATTCCTGTTGGTACTACTTATACTTCATAGCGGTTAGCTGGTATTTACATTAGGGAGATTGTTTGATTGCATGGGGTTCCAGTTTCTATCATTTCTGAAAGAGGTACTCAGTTCACATCTCAGTTTTGGAAGGCCGTACAGAGAGGTATGGGTACTCAGGTAGAGTTGAGCACTGCATTTCATCCTCAGACCGACGGGCAGTCGGAACGGACTATTCAGATTTTGGAGGACATGTTGCGTGCCTGTGTGATTGACTTTGGTGATTCATGGGATCAGTTTCTGCCACTTGCGGAGTTTGCGTATAATAACAGCTACCAATCCAGTATTCAGATGGCCCGGAACGAGGCTTTATATGGTAGGAGGTGTAGATCTCCGGTTGGTTGGTTCTAGCCCGGTGAGGCTAGGCTATTAGGCACATATCTGTTTCAGGATGCGTTAGAGAAGGTGAAGTTGATTCAGGAGCGACTTCGTACGGCGCAGTCCATGTAGAAGAGTTATGCGTATCGGAAGGTCCGGGGTGTGTCTTTTATGGAAGGTGATAAGGTACTGCTGAAGGTATCACCCATGAAGGGTGTTTTGAGGTTCGGAAATATGGGAAAGCTGAGTCCACGGTTTATTGGTCCTTTTGAGGTACTTCAGAAGGTTGGAGAGGTGGCTTATAGACTTGCTTTGCCACCCAGCTTGACGAGTGTTCATCCGGTATTTCATGTGTCGATGCTCCGGAAGTACGTTGGTGACTCGTCTCATGTTTTAGACTTCAGCACAGTTCAGCTCGAAGGTGATATGTCATATGAGGTAGAGCCGGTAGCAATTTTGAATCGTCAGGTCAGAAAGCTGAGGTCCAAGGATATAGCTTCAGTGAAGGTACAGTGGAGAGGTCAGCCAGTGGAGGAGGTTACTTGGGAGACCGAGCGGGAGATGCAGAGTAGATATCCTCACTTGTTTGAGACTCCAGGTATGTTTCTAGACGCGTTCGAGGACGAACGTTTGTTTAAGAGGGGGAGAATGAAACGAACCGGTTGGTCGTTACGTAGAATCTGCATTATATTTACTAATATTTCCTTGTCATAGGTTTGTTATACTGTTTTTGATGTGTTAGAGTTGGTAGGCACGAAATCGGAATGGTTGTAGTGAGAATTTAGCCATTTAGTCTTTAAAATAGCCTTAAAGTGGGAAAAGTCAATTGAGAGTTGACTTATTGGTAAACGACCTCGGAATACGGATTTTATGGCTCGGATAGCTTCATCAGGTGATTTGGGACTTAAGAGTGTGTTTAGAATATTTTTGTGATGTTCGGTGTAGATTTAGGCTTGAATTGGCGAAAGTTAGTTTTTGGTGATTTTCGGTCGGCAGTGGAAATTGGGCTATCGTGGTCGGAATGGACTTACGAAAGTTGGAACAGGTTCGTAATAGAATTTTGGATATGTCTGCAAATTTTCAGGTCAATCGGATGTGTTGTGGATAGTTTCGGCATCGTTGGTAGATTTTAGAAATTTCAAAGTTCTTAGGCTTGAATCCGATGTGATTTTGGTGTTTTGATGTTGTTTTTGATGTTTCGAAGGCTCGCATAAGTTCAGATGATGTTATGGGATGTGTTGGTAGGTTTGGTTGAGGTCCCGGGGGCTTTGGGTGAGTATCGGGTGGTCAACGGATCGATTCGTGGTTTAGAACTTAGGCTGTTTTGCTGGTGTTTCTGCAGAGGGGTTTTACCCTATGCATTCGCGGAAGGGACCTCGCGTTCGCATAGGGGAATTTGGGGTGCTGGGTAATTCCTTTTGTGCGTTCGCGAAGGTTGAGGTGCAAACGTGGAGGGTTAAGTGGTCTGGGCATTGCGAACGCGGTTAAGGAGGTGCGTTCGCGAAGGGTTAGAGCCATCTCAGGGACCCCAAGCCATTTGGTCTATGCGTTCGCGGGCCTGGGGTGCGTTCGCGAAGAGGAAAATTGGGGCCAGCTTGAAATACTCTATGCGAACGCGGTCATGTTTATGCGTTCGCGGAGAGTAAATCCCCGGGCAATATTTAAATAAACCCTCTGCGACCATAACCCTCTTTTCCACCATTTTTGAACGGGAAGAAGCTTTTGAGGCAATTTTTAAGATAGGAAATCATTGTTCTTCATTGAGGTAAGGATTTTGGACCCTAAAAGTCGATTATATGTGATTAAGGATCAAAATATCACTGTTTAATTCATGCAAATCAGTAGAAAAAGATGGAATTAGGGCTTGAGAATATGAGACCTTTTAGGGATGATTTGAGGGGTCAAACGAACTCCGATTTTTCGAGTTCTTTATATGTACGGACTTGTAAGATGATGAAGAACATTTTGGTATAAAAGTTTTCTAGTTCCGGGACGCGGGCCTGGAGGTCGGGTTTTGGCTAATTTCGGCTTTTGTGCTAAAATTGGTATTTTTCGATTGGAATTCATTCCCTTAGCATGAATTGATGTGAAAAATCTTATCTTTATAGATTTGGAGAACTCGGAAGTTAATTTGAGAGGCAAGCGTGTTGCGGTTAGGTAAGTAATGTCTTTAAATCATGTCCTGAGGGTATGAAACCCCGGACTTTACATCCTTTCACGGATTTGGAGTGACGCACACACTGGAAGACGAGTATGGGGCGTGCACGAATTGGAAATTTGGAAAAAATGTTCCTTCTAAGGCAACTATTGAGTTGCGAAACTGCTTTTAAAGCATATGAGTTATAATATTACTATGTTTTGATATATTTGGGTTGTAAGTCATGTTTGGGGCCTAGTGTTGATCTATTTTAATCCCTTGGGGGCTATTTTACTGATATTCTCACTACTTTGAAACTATAATTTTACACTCGGTCTTTCTTGTGAAATTGTTGACACTCTTATTTGATAAGATTACTATTTCTTGAAATGAAATACTATTTTGGGTCGAGAACCCCGTTTTATTCATGGCCCGAGTGGCATGCTGAGAGTGTCTGACTAAGTAGTTCGAGGTCCAATGTTGTGAGGATATTATGATATGAGAGAGGCCGAGTGCCTGAGAGTGATCTATGCCATGATGTGGCTTTTTTATAGCGCTTGGGCTATAGGAGCCCCTCCGGAGTCTGTACACACCCCTAGTGAGCGCAGGTACCTACTGAGTGCGAGTGATGAGTGATTGGGAGGCATGAGTGACAGTGAGGTTGCCCGCGGGGCTGATACTAAGTGATGGTGAGGTGCTTAGGGAAATTGTTACGAGTGATGATTATGGCCCGAGGGGCAGTTCTATAATGATATTTTACTGAGTTTTGACTATGATTCCCTTCATTTTTCAAACTGATATTACTGAGAGTTTTACTGAGAAATATTGTAAAATTATACTTATTTCAAAGGATTTTGTGGAAACTGGTTTTCGAACTTATGTATACTATATTGAGACTTGATGTTTTACTATTTTGTGGATTGGTGTTTTGTGCTGTGTGTTTCATATGCTTCAGACTGTGATTTATTTTCATTAATACTGAGTTGGCGTACTCATCATTACTCCCTGCACCCCTATGTGCAGATCTAGGTACTGGTTCGGAGCAGTAGTCGTCCGAGCTCGTTGTCATCAGCGTTGGGATTTCGAGGTAGCTGTCCAGCGTCCGCAACTTCTCCACTTCCCTTCTTCATATAATTCTTAGTATTTGATTCATAGAAATTATTATGACATTAGCAGAGTTAGTTTATTTCTTAGATGCTCGTGATCGGTTGACTCCAGTCTTGGGGGATTAGTTTAGACTGTTGAATTATATTATTGATGCTTAAAAACATAAAGAAATTATTTTATACTCTGTTTGCTGGTTATTATTGATTTTTGAGAAATTATATTAAATCAAAATGTGTAGTTATGTGATGGTTGGCTAGCCTAGTTCCACGATAGGCGCCATCACGACCTGTTAGGATTTGGGGTCGTGACACTATTACTTGTTACCATATTTTTCTCTGCCTATTTTCAAATATATATACTTGACTCTTTCATTGTCAAAAAAATAAAAGATAAAAAGAAAAAAGAAAAAAAGAGGACAGATATTGTTCTGACCCCTCTCTTACACACACATATTCTCTCTTGCTCTTCTTTCTGGTTATTTGCTACTCTCAGTTGGCTGCAAGCCAAGACTGAGTATTATACACTTTAGCTCTTCACTCTGTGCTTATTATCTCTTAACTGGTATGTCCTCAATTTAGTTTAAAGCTTCAAAACAACATGTTCTTCTGATATTTCAATTCATCTTATTTCTATTATGCTTTTACTTATGATTTTGTTGTTACCTTGCAATTAGCATGTCTACTTATTGCTTTACTAGTATGATTCTTAAATTGTACTCCATCCCTTGAACTCAGCATGTTACCCCTTAGTACCCCTCAATATGATTGTGTTGATTCCTAGCATAAACCTCTTTGTGGCAAAACTACTTTTGTGGTCAGTTTTTGATACACCCCTCAGAACTTCTTTGATTCTAACTTGTGTGCAACTCTTCCTATTGTGTGCCTACTCTCATGTGTTCCTATTTGTCCCCAACCCCTTGCTTCCCTGCTTGTGAGTGTTGAAATGGTTCTGTTCTTTGTACTTGTTTTATGTGTGTTGTTTTGTGATGAGTTGTTGTTCTGATTGCCCTATTCCCTTTCCCTTTCAAAACTTTGTTCCCTAAGCAACTCTTCTATTATTCTGCAAACTTATTTCAAACAAGCTGTTTCAAAAACTGTTTTTCAACTCAACCTTTTCAAAACTATGTCAAGCACTCTCACTCTACTCTTAGAAATCTAGGTTCTGCCACTCTAATGTGTGACTGCTTAGGGATCCCTATGAGATCCCTCTGAACTCTGATGCATTAGAGCTGGCCCTTCCACACTGCACTTACTCAGTATGGTTATGAAAATCTGGGTGTGAGCAATGCCCAGGATCCCTTGAGGTCCTTAGGGAACTCTTACACACCTGGGTTATATGAAAGGTTGTGAAACACTAATGGCATTGAGAACTTCTGGAGACTTTGGACTTGTCTGTGGGCTCCCTATAGTATAGCTTCTTATTTTATTTTATTCATTTATGTAATTTGTGCAAATGGTCTGTAATAATTATTGTAAACAACTCTTGGGGATGGATAGTGAAAAGAGAAAGGTATAACCACGCATGCTATAGATACTAAAGGGTAGAAACCATGATGTTAGGTTTATATTCCCTATATGCGCAATAGAAAATCATGTTTAGGACCAATATGTTCAAAGCAATTCATTAGAGATCATACTTCCTAGGTTTTATATCCACTGTTTCAGCATATTCATTTGATATTGTTTTCATATCACTTAGAAAATCCTGTGCTAGAGAAAATGTGCTAATAATTGGTATCTTCTACAATTATGCTTCCTGCTGCCATGCACGCTTAGAAATCCTGTTTTAGGATAAATAACACTAAGATAAACTTCCACTCTTTGCATATTCTAATAATCATGTTTAATGCTATAATATTTGTGCATATAGAATTCCTGCTTAGGATCCTGCATATACATCATTCTGCATCTCTACTTGTGCATTAGATACCATGTTTTAGGAATTCATTCATATTCGCTTAAGTGTACCTAATCTAACTATTAATGCATAAAAAGGAATAAAAACAACTTCACTCAGTTTTTGCAATCAACTGGTAATAATTCTATGTTCTGAACGCCTAAAACAGTATGTTTAAGCAACATAAGTTCAAACAATTTTCTTACTTCTGAAAACTGGTATACTATCTCATACCTAGGCAAGCCTTAGGTGATCAAACTGTCAAAAACTAGGAATCTGCCTCTCTGCGTATGCTGCCTAATCCTCAATAATGTTTTTTTTAAATCAGTAGTCAAACTGATTAGGGCCCTTTTTGAGTTATAAAAACAAGTCTGCATATCTGTTTATATTCTGAACTCACCTAGACACCATGCTTTAGGGTTCTAATTAGCAATACTGCCCTAAACTGTGTTTGAGTCGTGTTGTCTATTTGCATTACTTGTGGAGGTAAACTTGAGCCTTTTATCTGCTTTTTCTTTGTTCCCACTAATTGTAGTCCTATATGTTTTTGTCTGTCGCCTTAGTATTTTTCCTTTAAACCCGAAGGTCTGCCTAGAACTTCCCTTATAGGTAGAGGTCCTAAACTCCTCCAGGACTATTAGGAAGGGACGGGTAATAACACGCAATAGAGGTCGCTGACCAACACTCGCTTTAATAACCTTTACGGGGTGGGAATGGTAGATATGGATATGATGACTGGTGCGCTAATACCACGTGTAGCCCTTCTTTGAGGAGTGATTACCGGGTATTGTACTGATGTGATCTGACAAACAACCTAGGACTCCCCTATATACATGTTTAGATTATAACTCTTTCAAAACCCTGCTAAGATATTAAATATTTTTCAAGCTTTAGTAACACATGTGTGCTTAGACTGCGATTCTTTCAAAGTTCTTTACTTGTTTTAAACATTAATTGCCTATTTTCTATGTGCTCAAATTCACAAAGTTGTTTGGCAGGGAACCACAGTTGTGGACTCTGAGGGGTGTCGAACACCTTCCCCTTAGAGTAATTTCAATCCCTTACCCTTTCTCTGGTTATCTAATCTTGTTTGTAAATGACCCAAGTAGGTGCCCTAACGCACCTTAACTTGTTAGGTGGCGACTCTTCGAATCCTTGCATACCCCTTTCCCAAAAGGAAACGAGTTGTCCTAATAATGTCAAAAACCCTGACCGGTCTGAAAGGAGTTGGAAAAAGGGGGCGCGACAATGTTATTATCGATTGGGATCGGGTTGCAAGCAGCAATGGATGGTATTATTCTTTGGGATAGGATTGCATGGCGCAACGGATATTAGTATTACTGTTTGGGATCAGGTTGCAAACTGCAACGGATATTGATATTACTGTATGGGATCGAGTTGCACGCCGCAATAGATATTGGTATTATTGTATGGGATCGGGTTTCACGCCGCAATGGTATTTATATACTCCATCTGTCTCAATTTATGTGAACCTATTTGACTAGGCACGGAGTCTAAGAAAAAGAGAAGACTTTTGAACTTGTGGTGTAAAATGAAGCACATATATTTTGTGTGGCTATATATCATTGCATAAAGGTAAATTATTTTCAAAGAAGGAAAGGGGTCATTCTTTTTTACACAGACAAAAAAGGAAATGGGTTCACATAATTGCAACGGAGGGAGTATATATGTAGGGATCGGATTGTGCGCGGCAACGATATATATATATATATATATATATATATATATAT